>SNQJ01S0028463.1:0-34972 GCA_010110895.2 Picea sitchensis | reverse complement strand
AGAATCGTCGAGGGAGGGCCTTGATGTATCCCTCATCAACGACATGAAATGGATATATATATGTAATTGGTAGATCAAAAGAACACGGACTGACACAAGTTTTGAGGCAAGATATTTGGGATGGCTGACTCTCGATGCGGATACTTCCCTTGAACATTGAAGCACAACAACAAAACATGACATGGATCAAAACTATGCAGTGGATACTGTGACTTGCGTCAGGCGACCCAAAGGAGTGAAAGGAACTCAAAGGATTGACTCAATGCAGAGGTTCAACGGATTATGATGTGTGCAAATGACAAAGTGTCGTGTTCAAGGGCGACTCTAAGAATTGCTGGATAATGTTCTCAAGAGACTGCTTGGCTTGCTCCTTTTAATTTTTACCCCATCCAGATAGACAAGTACCTATTTTTTATTTAATGAGCTCGAGGAGGATAACACATGCTCAATATAACTCACCTTCGGTAAGTTCCTCTTCCTTTGTTTAACGAAGCGGAAGAAGTAAGGGATCGGTCCCATATAGGCCTGTCGATGTGTGTTTTAACGAGTCCAAAGACAGAAAACTTGAAGGTTTTTCGGGATTATAGAGTTTGGAAAAACACTTAAAAGATAACTCTCTCAGTTCCTTTTTCGTACAGTAGTCTAACAAGACCAAAAAAGAGATAAACTATTGCTCGAAAGACACCCTTTCTGACCTTTTAATGAATGTGAAAGGAAGCAATGTCACTCGACAATCTTTTCATATTTAGAGAATTTGAAAAGGGTTTAAAGATGACTTCAGGGGGGTTCCTTTTTCATGTGTTCGTGTATCCATACGAGTCCGAAAAAGAGATAAAAGTTTACCCGGTTGCGTTCTCATATTTTCGAGCTCGAGAACGAACTAAGACTGTGCTCATAAGTGCAACAAGGTAAATAATCCATCAGGATTGCCAGGAAACCTGCGATGCAAAAAATACAAACCAGGGGTTTAGTGAAGCCATTATATCGTTAGAGAAACCCATAAATGACTATACCTTATAAAAAATGGAAATTTATAAATAACAATACAATGAAAATTCCATTTACCATTTCATTTTGCACAAGGATTTTGGAGTAGTGGAGATTCTCATTTTGAGGTGGATCTTGTTTTGCTCGCTGCCGGAGCTATGGCTAACCATTTTTCTTGTCGTTCAGACCAGGTAGATCTTCATCCCTCCTTATTTCAATTACATGGTTTAATATTCATTTTCATAGCATCATTTAATTTAAAATATGAAGCCCTAAGTTGCCCCAAAAAGATCAAAATCGGCCTCTTTTAAAAACGATGGAAAAAGGGGATTCTTTTTGCAAAAATGTTCTAGAAGGAGATGGCCAAGATTCCAATGCCTCAATAGCTAACTAGACGGGTTGTTTTTGGTAGAGAACCCATGAAAAAATCCCCACGTATGCCCACGCAGCCATAAAGAAATCGTTTGCATTTAAAAATGTTTCATTGTTATATGATGGATGTTAAATAGCTAAGAGATGGCGTGGTGATTGTAAAAGAGGGTGTGGTCACTTTAAATGATGTAGGCATTTATATTTCATGTTTTAACTTGCTTTTAAAAATTGCCGAAATTGCCAAAACGTTGAAATAATGAATTTCTTTATTCTTTTGTTTTATAGGTGATTTCGGCGACCATGATCGAGTGGAAAGAACAAGAATATGAGATGGATGACTTAGCTGCCTTGCGGAGTCCTCGCACATGGGCCACATTGCGAGCTTGTGGCTTACTAAAATTCTTCAAGTTGCAAAAAATGAAGAAAGAGATTTTATTGCTTGAGCATATGATCGGTCTATGGGATGTTGCAGAGCAAGGATTCCGGATTGGCACACAGCTTTTAACCATTGAGTTAGAAGACGTGTATTTTTTGACTGGCCTCTCGAAAAGAGGGGTCCCCATATATTTTTCCGGGCAGAGGGCACTACCTGAGCAAGTGGACGTGTATCTGGCATGCCACTGTATCCCAGGAGCAAGACTGGTAGGGGGTAGAATCCCTATCAAGGATATCCGAGAGCTACCCCTCCGATCTATAATGTTTTCCATCACAAGCGTGACAGGTAGTACTAGTGCGCATATGGCATCAAGATCGTAGGTGGCTTATGGTGTTCAGTGTTTGGAACCAACACTGTTCAACTGGAGTGAAGGGTTCCTTGAAAATGTGAAGTAACAGATTTCACAGTGCCGGACGGGACAAAAACAATTTGGTTATGGCTTATTTCTGGTCTCATTTTTTCTGGAGCACATCCCCCAGATGCAGCCTTAGATAGCGTTGGCGGTGCGACTAGTGGACGAACCAAGGATGGAGAGGTGGACTAGTCTGTCTCCAAGGCTAGTAGCGGAGTCAGAGTTCCGTTTTACTGGCGATTTCTTTGCTTGGCTGAGATGACAGTATCTATGGATAGAGGACTTCCCATATTCTAAGGTAGATTTCCGCGGGAGCATGGATTTGATTTTACCCGTGGGGGAAGACTGGGATGTGTCGGGTAAGAGACTGAGCCATGCCTTGTCTAGTTTTTGTTTTTTGAGTTTTTGATGTATATATATATATTTTGGGTATGTAGAAGAGTTTTTAACAGATGTATTGTTTCCAACATGAAGACAAGGGAGCAGTGTGCCCGGCCAATATACCGGTACCAAGGTGTCGTAGGGGTGTTCCGGTTGCAGCAGATCCGACAGTACCAGTGATAGGTCTCCAGGAGGTTCAGAGAAACCTCTAAGGCCTCACGATGGGAATTCCTCCTTTACGGAGGGGAGAAGTTCCTTTACATCTACAGAGGCACACTGTGGGAGTACCAGAGAATATCAATTCTCTCTTGAGGCACATAGTACGTGTGGTGATGTGTTACTCGCAGCACAATGTAGTGCGGGGAGATTAGAGTCTCTCTGGTGACCGTATTTTTGTATGCCTTGTCAGGCGATGCTGTAGGGGTTTAAAGACCCGACATTTTTCTCTTCCACATACTTTTTGATGTAATCGAAACATTTCAGTCACGCCATATATATATATATATATATATATATATATATATACAATTTTGAGTTTTTACAGTGCCAGTGATTTGTACATGATGATGTCTGTGGTGTGTTTTAATTTGCATGTAATGTACAATTTTTATTTCCTTAAATCTTATATGTGGGCGAGATACCGATCCATGATGTAATTAGCTAATGAATCCGAAACACTATTAAGTTCTCTTGGAATGTGTCTATATTCAATGTACTTGAACATTCATTCAAGACAGAGAACTTGTAGGTGGAGACGTAGCAGGATAGGGCTACAGATAACGTAGATATGGTTGAGTTGATAGACCACGAGTTGGGAGTCTAAGTAGACAATGATGCGAGAGATGCCTAGGGAGGAGGCTTGGGTCAACAGTCTAATGAAAGCATGATATTCTTCCATGTTGTTGGTTGCTGGTCCTAAGAAGATACCTCCTGAACTCACCACCTCGTCAAATTGGTAAATAACCCATGCTGCCGAATCAATGTTCTGGGTATGTCGACTAGCGCCATCCGCGAACCCAAAAAATATAGGAAAGGAAGATGTCATCTGCACATGAAAAAACAAGCACAATCATGAGTGGCAACGGTAAAGATTCGAGCACACAAAAGAAATAGACACACCAAACTAAAATACAATAATGTACAATGTATGGATGCTAGGTGATCTAGGCATAGTACTTTTTAAGATAAATCCCGTTTCGGGGCTCTCCCAGGGAAATTCCATCATGATCTACTAATTCGTAGGCACCTCTATGTAGAACACGCTTCGTGATGTAAGGATCGTGCCACAGAGGTTATAACTTTCCTGTCCCCAATTTTTCGTGAGCTTGGCCATAAACGAGGACTAAGTCTCCTTCCACAAAATTCCGAGGGTGGATGGATTTATCGTATTGATTCTTAACTCGTTTTTGATATGTCTCATTAACGAGAGCAACATCGCGACGTGTTTCATCCAAATTGGATAGATACAAGAATCGTTCTTCTTTAGCAGAAGTATGGGGCAAGAGTTCTACTTTCAGTTTGAGTGATGGAATCTCACACTCGATTGGTAGAACGACTTCAATGCCATACACCAACTTGAAAGGAGTAAATCCAGTTGACGTTTTCACAGAAGTGCGATAAGCTCAGAGAGCGGAGAAAAGTTGTAAATGCCATGATGTCTTGTTTTCCCCTACCATGCATTGGATCATGGTTTTCAGGACTTTGTTGATGGCCTCAATTTGTCCGTTAGCCTGAGGGTAGTAAGGGGATGAGTTTTCATGGCGAAAACCCAATTTGACATGTAATTCGCTCATCATCTGGTTTTTGAAGTGTGCACCATGATCAGTGACAATGGCACGTGGTACACCAAAACGAGTTATGATATGGTTAAAAAGAAACAGAGATGCAGTACGACCATCATTCAGGAAGGTAGGCATAGCCTCAGCCCATTTGGTGAAGTAGTCGACGATGACGATTATATAACCGTGCCCCTCGGCTGAGGTAGGCTTACACTGCATGAAATCGATACCCCACTTGGCAAAGGGGCCGATGGCGATAATGGGGTGCAGCGTAGTAGGGTGGGTGCATGCCTTCTTGTTAAATACTTGGCAGGATGGGCATTTTTTGATGGCCTCGATGCAATCCTTGAAAATCGAGGGCCAAAAGTAGCCAGCACGTAGGATTTTTTGGGCTGTGGCCATCCCGGAGAGGTGACCACCACAGGCACCAACGTGACAATCATTCAAAATGCGTTCAGCCTCCTCGTGAATTAGACATCGTCGAAGGATGGTGTCAATACCACGGTGATACAAGGTGTCGTCGATGATGAGATAACGACGAGAGTGGTGACAAATGCATCGACGCTCTTCGTGAGAAATGTTGGGTTGAAAACGTTGGGTTTGAAGGTAGAGGAGAATGTCTCTGTACCAATGATCGACGCTGCTGATGAGGAAGAGAGATTCATCAGGGAGAGAATCTCTAGGTTCAATGTTTTCATCGGCACATGGGAGAGCACAGATAAGCTCTGCAAACACCAAGGATTTTTTGGCTTTGGCCTTCGTAAACTCAAGATCGAATTCTTGAATAATAATGATCCATTTAGAGTATTTTCCCCCAAGTACTTGACGTGTTAAGACGTGGTACATGGGGTTGGAGTCCACGATCACCGTGGTGGTGCGTAATAAGATGCAATGGCAGAATTTCTGGATAGCGATGACGACTGCCAGAGCCAGTTTCTTGACATGTGAATATCGGAGTTCGGGTCCAGATAGACTCTTGCTCAGGTAATAAATCACATGTTCTTCGTCGTTGGGGTCCTCTTGAACTAACACCATCGCAATAGTGGAAGTGGAGGCGGCCAAGTAAAGGATATAGTCCTTTGTATACTCCAGAGGGTGTAACAAGGGAGCATGGGTCAAGGCGTTCTTGAGAGCATTGAATGACCATTGGGTAGTGTCATACCAGATGAAAGGGGTGTTTTTCTGTAGTAACCACATGAATCCTTTAGTTATCTCGGCGTAGTTGTAGATGAAACGGCGAAGGAAGTTTTCTTTTCCTTGCAAACTTTGGAGTTGGGTTAAATTGGTAGGTGGGGGTAAGGCTAAAATGGCCTTAATCTTTAAGGGATCCACCTTGATCCCATCTTTGGAGACAATGAAACCGAGGAGTCAACTAGATTCGACAACAAAAATGCACTTGTGTGGGTTCAAGTGAATACGATAGAATCGACATCGAAGAAAAATCGCTCGCAAGTGATCAATGTGATCGGATCGATTGGATAAGTGGGCGGGTAAATCGTCGAGGTAAGGCTCTGCGATATGCTTGATATCATGGAAAGCATACAACATGGCCCGCTGGAAAGTAGAACCAACATTTTTTAGGCCAAATGGTAACTTTCGATAGGCTAAAGTCCCCCATGGGCAGATAAAGGATGTCTTATGTTGATCAACAGGTAAGATTTCAATCTGGTTATACCCAGAAAATCCATCCATGAAAGAGGAGATTATGCTCCCCGCGCAATTATCGATGATTTGGTCGATGAAGGGTATAGGGTAGTTGTCCTTGGGAAAATATTTGTTGAGATCTCGATAGTAAATGCAAACACGGATGGTCCCTTGTTTTTTGGCGACTGGAACAAGGTTGGAGACCCATTCTGTCAAAGGGACGGGGTAGATAAAGCCATTTTTTGAAGTTTTTCAACTTCTGCCTTTATGGCTGCGATTTTCTTGGGATGAACCGGGCGAAGCTTTTGTCGAACACGTTTCACGTTAGGGTAAGTTTTGATTTCATGTACGACGATTGAAGGGTCGATCCCTGGCATCTCCTCGTAGCTCCATGCGAAGACATCTCAAAATTCTTTAAACAAAGTGGTGTAAGAGACCACTTCCTCGGGTGTGCAATTAGCACCGAGGTTAACGTTTTCCATGACACCTTCTTTGATCGAAATGTCAATAACGATCGTAGTAGAGATGTTACCCATATTCCCCTCAAAGAGAGTATCTTGTGTGAGGATGGGAGATTGCGGAGCATCGGTAACATTGGGAGGGAAGACAGAGTGTATGTCTTGGTGAATTTCTTCCAAAGGTGGAAGAAAAGAGGATCGATGATGGTTATCATCCCAAGGCAGATCATCAATACTAAGCATTTCCATAATAGATTCGTCAGAAGGAAAAATTTGGGAAATGTAATCAACGGCGGAAGATAGGGAATCCAACCATGAGGGCACCGAGTAGGCATCGGGTGCTAATGAATGTGAATTGTTCAAAGAGGGAGAGGCATATTGAATAGCTACGTATGCGGCCTCAGCTAGGCTAAGTGGCATAGTGTCACCGAGCACATCAAATTTCAGAGAACTAATTACAATCCAAGGATCAGATGATTCCAAGGATTGATAAGGCATAGTCGAGACCATATTGACGGCGGAAATATGATGCCCGGTAGGTGGAAGTGGTGTAGGGAAAGTACCGATAAGGCTAGAATCTTTCAACAAGACAACACCAATGCTTTCATACGTAACTGGGTGGTCTCCCAAAAAGGGAATGTTGTTGGTGGCAGGGATGCGAGCGTCGGGCGTACAGAAATCAAGATGATCGACAATGACAATTTTTCCTTGATGGGGGAATTGCACACATCGAAACACCAACGAGGCGACGACAGTCATAGCGTAGAACCAACTTCTTCCAAGTAGTAGGTTGTAATCGAGGGGGGCATCGACCACCTCGAAATCAACGGTAAAAGTTTTTCCGCCTAACTGAATGGCTAAGGAATGTAACAGTCTGTGAGGATGAAAACCTTGTCCATCGAAAGTGCGTAACATCGTAGGGGATTTGTTAAGGGCAGGTGATTTTAATCCTTTCCAACAAGATAAGGACATGACACAAGTAGAGTCTCCCTCATCCAAGATAGTTCGGTGGATTTGTTAATTGTGAACAACAACATCGATTTGGAAAGCTAGCTGGTGGGAGAGTCGTGGTTGATGATCATCTAGATTAAACATGAGGTTATTTGATGACTCAGGATGAAAAGCACCGATAGCAGCTAAGAGAATTCTACGTTGGCTGGGATAGTGTTGTAGAACTTCCAAGGTGGACATTGCACACGGTGCTTGGACCAAATCTTCTACAATGTTGTAATTTTGGGTGGCCCGTGAATTAGGATTGAAGGTAGATTTATGGATGGTTCTCTTAGGAGGGTGTAAGATGGAGTCAAAAGAAGGTTTTTCAATATGAAGTGGCCCGGATGGAGGGTTGGCAGATGGAGGACTAACGGAAGATGGTAATGGGTCCGGTGCAGAACCATTAGTAATCTTCGGCTTATCAGGTTTAACTGGAGTGTCATATGTTGCAGAGCGAGTGGTTATATTAACCCCATTGAACATATAAATGTGGGCACTTGTTGAGGCCTCATCATGGGATTGGTTGGAACTGCCCCCTGCGGTGGGGGTTTGAGCAACCAAATATTGCTGCTGCGGAAAAGGTTGAGTAAGCACAGCGGGTTGTGAATTTCCCTTGAAAATCTTGGCCACTTCATCGCGATGTGGGTAGTCTTGGGTGTAGTGATCATCACCACAAATGAGACACAGGAATTTCGGTTTTCGTTGTGGTTGTTTTCCGGCAGTAGGGGTTTGCGGTTGATTTTTTGGTTGTTCGTTGTTATTGTTTTTCTTTGGTTTGTTTCTCACTTTCTTCTTGCCCCCAAGTTGTTTTTAAGGGGTTGATTGGACCGCATTCACCTCAGAGACCTGAGTTTGAGGGGGGGTAGAAGAGGGTGCATTCGGGCTGGGAGAAGCCGTTGAAGTGGGCCGGTGAGTCGTTCCAGTCGACTGGGCAGTAGATTGGGTTTTTACGGAGCCAATAACTCCATCCGCGTGGGAAGCAGACGATGATTTGGATGGATCGTTAGTGACACGGGTAACATTCGGTATCAACTCATACAGAGTACTGGATTATGAATAGATTAAGTCTAAGTACTGAGCTCGGGCAATAACTTCTTCCTCGGTGACTACACCACCCATGGCAACATCACGAGCGATCTGGGGTAACAATGATTTAGTGAACCATTTTGCTAAAAATTGGTCAGGAATGACCGCTTTGATTACCCTTCGTCGTCATCTCCATTCATGAATATGATCAGAGATATGTACAGAAGTTGTCTGACAAAGGGAGGTTAATAGTTCAGTACTCGTCTCATATCGAATGGGTAGTTGGAAGTGTGTGAGGAAGGACATGGCGAGGGAGTTGAAATCGTGAAAAGATGCGCGTGGTAGTTCAATATACCATTTCTCCACGGAACCCATAAGCATTCATTGGAAAATACGCAAACGTATAGAATCGTCCATGAGGGAGTTGGATGAACACCACAAATGGAAAGTCATCGTGTGGTTGTTTGGGTCTTCTTCGGACTTTCCGTCGAATTTTGGGATATCAGAAGGAATTTTAGTTGGAATAGCTGGGCAAAACGGAGAATGATAAATAGGATCATTCGTTAACCGGGACAAGTCTGGAAGGTCCAGGGTAGCTAGGAAAGGTAGTTGTCAGTTAACCTGTGGGTAATGCTGGTGCGGCATGGGGACACCAGTGGGGCCAATCACTGGGTTATGTGGATAATTGTAACTAGTGGGCCCTCTTGTGTGAGGTTGGTGTTGACCAGGGTACACAGGATTTGAGGTATTTTGAGAAGCATGTGTGAGCGGAGGATAACCTGATGGGTTTTGAGGGTTATAGGCTCGGTTTGGCATTTTTCCATAAGGAGGTTGTTGCGGAGTCTGAGAATTGTGTCCTGTCGAGAACTGTGGTTTTTCTGGAAAAGGGACGTTCCACGGATTAGGTGTGGCAGACACGTTTTGTCCATACGGTTGATGGTAGACTCCGAATTGAGGCTGCCCCCCAGCATGAGGGTGCCCCCCAAATGGAATTTGTCCTCCAGTGGGAGGATGCCCCCCAGCTTGAGGTAGAGTTCCCGAAATTTGAGAACTAGATGTAAATGACTGACCGGTGCCGCCGAGCGGATTAGGACCACCAAGACCGGTCCCTCCGGGTTGTTGGATAGGTATGGAACTTCCCGGTACAACTTGGGTGGTAGTGGCTTGGGTAGTAGTGGCATTGAAAGCATTCAGTGCTCTGTACCCAAATGGGAGTGTAGGTCTTGGTGTTATAGGTGTGCCAATCATATCTTGGTTGACCACCACATTACTGGCGCGAATAGTCGGAATGTGAGGGACTATTGTAGAATGGGTCGTCTGGAGGGGAAGAGTAGACCTTGGGCCAATGGGTGATGTGTTCGGACCAATGAGCGGTGTGGCCGTAAAAATGGTGGTACTAGTAAAATGGTTTAGGGGTATGGTGTAGGAAATAGGTGCGTCAACACCCATCCCTGTTCCATAAAGATCTCGCACCATGCGCGGTGGACTTTGAACAATGTCTGTGGTCCAAAAAGGGTCATCGGCTAAAGGGTTTTGATGAGACCCAGTCGGAATGTCAGAAGGATTGACGATGACAAATTCACCAGTGGAATTTAGTTGGAGGACACGTCGTTCATATCCCTCCGGAATGTGGAAAGCTTCCGGAGACTCTGAAACAATTCAAAAATTCTCTAAAGGGGTGGGAACTTCTTCCTGGGAAGTTGTAGTGTCTTGAACCTTGCTCTGTTGAGGAGATTCCTCCATAGAATGAGGGGGTAAAGGGGTATTTCCTTCCATATTTTCTGGAGGAAGTCCCTGTAGCCTCCGCGAACGACGTGGAGGGTCTATGTTGGCAAAAAAGAGTTGGCGAAAAATATCTATGGCCAACTAGCGAAAAGAAACAACATACGCTAATAGAATCTAAGAATCACAACCAAGCAAACATGACCTTCTCTCGATGACCGTACTAGTTGGTGATGAAATCCAACGTCGTGTGATCAAGTCAAGAAGGGGCGGGGATAGGGTGGAACAGTTACAATGGCGACCTNTAATAGAATCTAAGAATCACAACCAAGCAAACATGACCTTCTCTCGATGACCGTACTAGTTGGTGATGAAATCCAACGTCGTGTGATCAAGTCAAGAAGGGGCGGGGATAGGGTGGAACAGTTACAATGGCGACCTGCTTAACAGACTTATGCCTTGGTGCAAGCTTCCACATAGTAATTGTGGATTTACCCTCCAAGGAGCCCGAGTGAGTTTGACCAATGTCCGCTCCAGGTACAGTGAGACTTCCCTTCACTGTCACCTTGTGTAATACCCTAAATATTATGGCCACTAAGGTTACCAATTCGCAGTCATCCCCTGGGAGGGAACAGTCGATAGTCCGATCCGAACGTATGGGCAGGGTATCGAGCCCGAAATCAACTAAAAGGATTCCATGTAGTAATTGTGGATTTACCTTTAAGAGATCCCCATAATACGATCTGACCACCACAATCAGTTAATCCATGGAGGGATAATCTCTGTAACTCACCCAAATGCGACCTCGTGCGTAACCCCTGTGTGAGAGGGGGATCCCAGGTAGACTTATACGATAATTGGATTTGACTCTTCCTAACTCAGGATTCTAATGTTTGTTTTAGAAACTTTGGAGAGTTATGCTCATAGCCTAATCCAAAGTACTAAGCCTAGTCTACTGTTGGTGGAGGATCCTAGAAAAGAAAAAGTTCTATATAATTTTTAATTAGTGTTCATTTTATAGCTGTTCTTTACTCAAAAGGGGTGCATGGAAGTGAAACGAATGGAATTATGACTCTGTCCCAAAAATGCATCAAAAATGATAAGCAGTCATTTCTTTTCGATGAACATCTATCTAAGGGAGAGAGAGAGTTATTTTCACTAACAAGCACTAATAAGGAATGTCCTCAAACAAATTTTCTCCAATCAAATCCTGACGTGATGCTAAAACTTTTGAGATTCCTTCTAACATGCACAATCAATCATGAAGATGCTTTTTTATTGTTTGCATATGAAATAATGATTAATTCAAAACAATGCTCATCTTGCTAATTATCTTTTTGGATGAATGAAAATTAGACCAACACAAGCAAGAATCATACAAACAATACACCCTCTCGTTGTGATCAAAACAAGAAGCGAAAGAAAAGAAACAATCAAAGAGAAATCAAGAACTTCACACCAAAAGAAATGTCGAAGAACAATGATTTTGACTAAAACCAAATGAAGAGATTTGTAGACCTTTGATGACTTTCACCAGAGTTTTTTGCTCAGTCGAAAAGGAGAGAAAGACAATGCATGGGTTTCAAACTCCAAATGGCAGAAAAACTCAACAACAGTAGTGAAGAAGGCTACAAAATCCAGACAACAAGATTTTTTTTCTTCAAAAAGACAGATGTCAAAGCTGGAAAGGAAGAAGGATTGACTCACAAGGTAACCCAGCAAGAGAGACACAGAGGTAAAACCCTGAAAAAACAATTCTGGAAGGTTTATTGGCCAAAGGAGGGCTGGCGCTCTGTTGTCAAAGACAAGGAGAATTATAGCGCTCTGTGCAAGGCACTCAGGGAGCGTTGGCACTCTGTTAACATAAGGACAGGGGCGCTAGGTTCAAAAAGCTCCTAAAAGTGTCAAAAAATCCAAAAATTGCAGTTCAGTCTCGACAATTAGGCTAAGTGTGATGGGATAGGGAGTCAATCAGCTCATGAAACCAATCAAAAAAGGGGTGAACCAGGTATGAAACAATCAAGGGGTAAAACAAGGTCTATGAGGAGAAATCAAAACAAGAAGTTTCGATTTGAGGACTCCCTAGTGGAGTTGTCAGTTTCTGTTGTAGGAAAATCTCCCTACGGACAGGTAGATTGCCTCAAAGAGCTAGACCCCGACTCTAAGACAAAAAATGCTTAACGTGGACACTGACCTCCTTTCGAATCCATACAACCTAATACATGAGAAGGAAGAATAATAGAAGTACCTCTTTATCGACGTTTGTCCCTGCACGCTCCGAGTTGAGCTCCAATACTTCGCTCCTCGCTGAGTCCTGTAGACAAACAAAGTATGACCACTTCCTACTTTATTGATATTAGCTTGAAAATAGATCTATCTATCAATGATAAGTTCATGTAAGATCAGACACAAACTAGAAAGAAACAGGCCAAGCGTGTCATATTAATGAGAATAACGACAACGATACTTATAATCGTAGATGTGAATGCGACAACTTCGTCAAGTCCCCTTCGTCCAACCCTTGCTTGAAAGATCCACAACCTGGATGATAGCAGCTTCTCTAATCACTTCTCCTTTGACTGACTGTGTGCTTCCTATGAGATCATAGGTTTCATGCTAGCAATTCTTCCACCTTTTCACCATCATAGAGATTGCTTATATAGGTTAAGAGGAGCTTAACCTCTTGAGTTATCTGTAGAACAAGTTGAGGAATTCCCTCCTTGGATCAGGGATCTTCTGATGGAAACAATAATTCGAATGCAACTAACTTCTAAACTTGAGAGATCCTCCCCTTATTCTCCTCAACGGGCCAACTACTGCCTCAGATTAGACAACGCTCCCTCAAAAGGGGCATCAGAGCGCTATAACGCTCCCTAGGAAGCTTGAGGGGAGCACCAACACTCCAAGGATGGATAGTGATCCTTATGAGGGGCAGATAAGTGTTATAACACTCCCTGAGACCTTACAGGGGAGTGCCAACGCTCCTACGGATGATGTAGGGAGCGCTCACCTTCAAAACCTTTGTTTAAGAGCTCTTCTCAGGTGATAAGAGTTCCTTGACTTCAGTTAATCATTTTCCCTCCTCCAAATCAAGTGTATGAGATGTCTTAAGTGCCTCCTTAGTGTTGTCATTATGGAAGTATGCTTGAACAACATTTGTGACACTTGTGAACAACTTGCGACACTTGCGAAAGTTGCAAGGAACATGCGACACTTACGACACTTATTGAAGTGAGCAATATTGAGGTGTAACACTAAGAGCTTACCTTGTTCTACTGCGAAGATAGATTTTTTGGGAATCAAGAAAATGCCATAATTATGACATCGCTGTAGAATGGCTCTCAAATGAGCTAGACGATCAGTTTTGTTTTTCGAGAATATAGTAACATCATCTAGGTAAACTATGACAAATTGATTGATTAAGCCTCAGAAAGTGATTTCCATCGCTCTCTGGAAAGTGGCACCAGCATTAATGAGTCCAAAGGGAATTTTCCTATAAGCGTAGGTTCCCCATAGAGTGCGAAAGGTAGTTTTAAGTTGGTCTGGAGGAGACATCAAGACTTGGTTGTACCCTGAAAAACCATCCAATAAGGATAGTCTTTCAGAACCAGATACCTGTTGAAGGATCTGTTCGATGGGTGGGACAGTGTAGTTTTCTTTATCAGACACTCGATTAAGGTTTTAGAAATCGACGCATAGTCGGATTTCACCACTCTTCTTTCGGACATGGACAAGGTTAGAAACCCATTGCATGTGCCTAACCGGGAAAATTATCTTAGCATTCAGGAGTTTATTTAATTTTTTTTTTACGGTTGGTTCGAGCTTAGGGTGCATTTTTCTTAACTTTTTTTGAAACGGTAAGGTTTGGGGTTTCATAGGAATGACGTGTTGTATGATTTTAGGGTCAAAGGTTTTTAGGTCATCATACGTCCATGCAAAAACATCTTTGAATTCCTTAAACAATTTAATGAAGGCGACTTTCTCTTGTTCAGAACACCCCACCCCTAAATTAATGAACTGTGGATTGTCATTAGTTCCCAAGTTTACTTTTTTATACGATAAAGGGGAACTATTTGTTTTACAATTGATCGATTTCTTGAATTTGTCTTAAAGATCATAAAAAATTTCTAATCTAACTACATATTTAGGGATAGAATTTACCATGTCCGATGAAGATTCAAGAGATCTCGGATCTGGTATTACCGTGAAATTGCGCATATTGTCGTCATGAGTGCATTCTTCGATCACCACGCCTTGGAAGGTTTCTTCCATATGTAGGAAACTAATATTTTTTTGATCATCATCGAAGACTCTCCAATTCGTAATGATGTCGGGAACGGATGGCTTGAACAACAGTTCGACGGAGAATGCATTCGGGGACAAGCCTTCTGCAGGAAATAGTTTGGAAGCTACGTTAGATAATAAATCAGCTTCAGAATTATTCAATCTAGGAATAGAATTTATGTTGAAAGAAGAAAACTTATTCATTAAATCCCATACCTCAGATTGGTAACTTTTGAGATGTGGAGATAAACAGTGGATAGAATCTCAAACCTGTCTAACCACGATTTCCGAGTCGCCAAAGACAGTCAAATTTTGAATGTTCATATCTAATGCTTTTATGAGGCCTTGCAATAAAGCCTCATATTCTGTTGTCTTGTTAGTACATTCAAATTTTAACCTGCATGCAATCAGGGTTTTGTTACCTGCTGGATCAATAATAACACAACCCGCACCAGTTCCTTCCTTGTACTTTGACCCGTCAAAGTAGAGAGACCATATTTGATTTTTATCGGGTACATGAGACCATTCTGTAGAAACTGTTGGTTGCATATATGTTACAATCTCGGACTGTTGTTTTAGATTAATGATAGCAAAAGTCTCAGCGATGAAATTCATGAAAAAGGTATCCATCCCTTGTATTTCGGGTGAATCGATAGAAGGTGTAAATGGTTCATTGGGATCATTTAAATCTTTGACTATGAGCTTTAGGTAGCGTTCACAATTTACCTTGATTTTGTTGGGATTTTCGTTCTCGGGCAGCCACAGGTGAGACCAATCTGTCGCGAAATAGCCGTGTAGCTGTTCCGACCAGTGTCTTCTTAAAAACAAACCATAAACTTCTGGGATACCCACAACAATAATATCAATCACTTGATGAACTTTGGGGTTAGACAATAATCTTATAAGCACATTCCTTAATTCACCTATAACTTTAACACTAGTTCTATCAAGTTGGATGATCTTTAAGGTGGATGGTTCAACTTCAACATTAATCATCTGACACACAGACCATGGCATTACATTGTATGACGCTCCTGAATCTACCATACAATTGTGCACGTTCCTATTAAAGATTTCGAAAGTTAACAAAAATGGAGGTACATTTCTGCGAGTACTAATGGTGGAAGCTTGTGGCTTTTTACGCGCAGCCTCTAAAGCTAATTTATCTACATTTGTTACAATATTTACAGGAATGCCTCCCTTCTCATGAGGATCAGAATTGTTCTTAGCAGAAGCCTTCTGAGGAACTTTTAGATTGTTCTGAACAACTTTGTTACTGCTTGGATTACCGTTTTTGCTATTCTCTGCGATATTCTGTAACATTTTTTGTAGCAGAAACGAAAATTTTAATAATTCATAAACATAAATGTTAGCCCTTAAATTTTTTAGATCTTCAACTAAATCGTAATCTAAGTGTGGGTTTACATGACTCTGTTTAGTCTCAGCTGGTTTAGACTGTTTTGGGGGCAAAGTCATAGTGTTTTCAGAAGAAGGTTTATTTGTTGTCTTACTCCTAGTATTGTAGGGATGTACTGTCTCGAAATTAGCTTGAAAAATGCTATCCGAGAAGTGTCCAAAAATGTTCGGAGAAGATTCTTCCTCTTCAACTATCTCTTGTTCAACTACTTCCTCGGGGATCTCAAGGGGCATCAAGTTATCCTGGGCTTCTAGAATCGTTTGAAGAGCGAATTGCAGGCTTTCTAGATTTAGGCCCTCGGTATTTGAATTAGGTTGGTTGGTGGGAAAAGGCTTCCTAAACGGGGGTTTGTAAGGCCCTTTGCTCGAAGAAGCTTCTTCGGTTGTCCTTTTCAAATCTATAACTTGATTTGACAGTTTTTGAACGACTTTTGTTAAGTTTTTTAAATACGAGCTTTCAGGTTGTGCTTTATTTTGGGCAGGTCTAGTGAGGATTTCGATTTTCTTTTTGGAAGATGAACTAGTCTCTGTTTCATTGGTAGTAGTGTCCTTTAAACTAAGGATGTCTTTTTCAATCTGACTGGCCTCTTCAAAGGCCTCTAACAACGTGGCTTTCTTAGATCGTTTTACCCAAATGGCTATACTTTGATGTAAGGCTTTAGTATAGTATGCTATGATAAGATTCTCAGCAGGCATCGAATCCGTAGGGATTCGGTTCTTAAGTGTTAAGAATCTTTGGTTAAAGTCTTTGATTTTCTCTTTGGGATTCATTCTTAAACTAGAAATCTCCATGACTAGAACTTATGGAGACTTATCGTCTCCAAGATTCTCAAGAAAGCAAGATTCAAACTTCTCCCATGACACGATCATATGAGGTTGCTGGGCAAAGTACCAGGTAGAGGCATTTCCCTCGAAAGTATAGGGGAACAACCTACAGATTACGTCTTTGTGCTCGACATTACGGATTCTAATGGCTAACATAATCGTTTTAATGTGATCTTCGGTGATCTGTTTAGAGTTAGGGTCAAACTTGGGGAGCCACTTCTTCGGATGTTTGGGTAAGGGATGTTGAGGCCTGGGTACGGCTACTGCATCTTGGTTGAGCCAGGGTCTGGCAGGATTGTTCTGATTGACCATTGGTGTGGGCGGTGTGGAAGGCTGGGAAGAGGAACTGCCCTCGTCAGAAGAGTCTTCTCCAGAAGAAGAAGAGGATGAAGGAGGTGGTGAGGGTGGTATTCCAGATCCTCCTGCAGCAGTAGTGAGGTTGGATCTGTAGGGTTTAAAGTGAGGTTAGTGCCTCCAAGTTGTTCTCTGATATTAGAGAAGTCTAAAGGTTGGTCCAAAGGTCGATTTGGTTGCCTTAAATGGGGGAAAGCACTATGTTTTCTTATGAGAGATTGTCGGACAATCTCTTGTATGTCACCACCTGTAGGATTTGGGGTTACTGGTTCAACTATTATCTGTAGATCATCGTTTGATGTGGTTGTTGTTTAAGGGACGATGTTGTTGTTTGAATGACTTCTTGTCACTATAGGTGAGCGGTTGGGTGGTGGAGGAGTCTTACGACCGCCTCGTGCCATTAATAATTTCCAGGCCCTCCTTCTAGCAGCATTTGTTGACGAGCGAAATTGACCGCTCGTCAACTAGAGGAGTGGATCCAGTCCGAGGTTGTCTAAATAACCCAAGTCGTTTGAATTAATCCACTCCGACGGGTTTAGCGGCTCCGTTGGCCAGTCTAAGTCCTAGGAAAGTGAAAAAACTAAACTAAAGAAACTGATCTAAGCGAAAAAAAACAACTACTGCAAACTATATACAAGTCTAAAATGTATATACAGTTTATTAACTAATATTATAAAACAATAATTCTACTTATTGAATGTCCAGTTATCAATACAATTAAATCTCAATTATATATACAGTATTTACAAAATACAAATTTTGATCGAAATCTGCAAAATCATTTGTGAATTGTTTTATGACAGCGGAGCTATTATTTTTTATTTTTATAACTTTTATGAAAAAGAAATAAAACAACAACTATCTAACATGAGCAAAGAAGATAAAAATCTGTACTATATATCTATCTAAACTACAGAGAATTCTCAAATTAATTGACTATTAAATTGCAAATAACAAACTGACCTGAAGTAGCGTTTCCTATTTTTTCTGTGCACAATACTTGATTTCGTTGTTTGATGGGGGAAACCCGCACCAGATTTTCCAAAAAGCTTCTCGTAAACATGAAGCAGTGATGCTTGAATATGAATGATAGAACAAACAAGAGATATAGCAACAACAATTTTATAGTTTACAGATCATCACATTAACATAAATCCTAGTGCGAAGATATGTACATAACTGCTCATTTAACCAAGAAGATTAACCTTCTGTTCATTAAATTAAAACAAGGTAATTGCTGTAAATAAAATGAGATACATCGGATATGGACAAAACTTTAAATCATATCGCATGAACATGTAACAAATCTTGATATCTAAAGTAGTCAATAATTTGATTACAGATTAAAATGCACAAAAACTTGAACAAAAGTATGATAAATTGAAACCTAAAGCTGTTACAAAGCATCCACTTTCATTCGAGTCTGTATAATCGTTAGTCCATAGTCTTTGTTCTCCCAACAGTGATGAATTGTTTACAAAAAATAATAAGTATATAAAGGCCACAGGACGAAACATTCCTTGTGGAAATTATCAAAAACTGTTTGCAAAACATATGGAAACAATCTCCCAGATTGGTATTTCTACCTAAGACTAACAATCTAATCCCAAAATTTTGTAACAAAAGGCATGTTCTAAAATGCCATTATTGATCCAACTCCCATTGAAATTCGTGTGCACCTGTAGATGCACAAAAATAAACGTTTTTAGATAGTGTTCAATTGTAAAAATCAACAGAAATTCTAATTTTATGACTAGCTACAGAATCTCACGATTCTGTAGCTGGTCATATTTACAAATAAAATCGTGTTAAATTAATCCAATGGTAATAGAAACGTATGCGATCTATCACACAAATCCTTTATTACTAATTCAAAGCAAACCAAAATCGTTTATGCTAATTCGAAACAAACAAAATCATTTATGTTAATTCAAAACGAACAGAATCGTTTATGCTAAATGAAAACAAACATAATCGTTTATGCTAAATCAAAACAAACAGAATCATTTAAAATCATTGTTGAAATATCATACCTTGGCATTAGGGATACGATCTGTTCAGGCTATTTTCGAATTAACAATGGCAATGGCTGCCTCTACATTTTTGAACATGACAGATCCTGTGGTCTTTTGCCTCTTGTCGTTAGCTTGCAGTCTATCATTTTCCTTGGTTAACACAGTCACACGGTCCTCCAAGGACTTGATTTGGGATTGAAACAGAGGGACGTCTGTATAATATCGTTCGAGCCATGAGTTTCATTCATTGCACTGTGGTTGGTCAGGCCGAGTCGTTACAGGTGAGGAATCTTTTAAATTACCAGGGGTCCCACTGTCAAACTTGATCCCAGGGAAGTTGGGGTCATCTTTAAGGCACAGTGGGAGGTTGGAGACGTATTCATAGGGCTTGACAGAACAAAGACCGTGTGAGTATGGGTGCTCCTCAGTCAGAAATCGCTTAATCTCAGAATCTGAATCTTCACTCAAAACAATTGGCTCTTGGTCTGTGTTTTGTTTAGGCTTATTGCGAGCACACCTTGATACCCAACGTGAAACCTTCTTACCCTTGCTATTGACATCGGTATTACCCTTACCTTTTTTCCTCACAGGCCTCTTAACAGGTTTAGCAGTGTCTTTTAAACATGAGTCAGGCAGGGTGTTAGGTAGGTTATCATTCGGGTAGGTCGAGGGTTCAACAGTGGGTAAGAGTGTAGGAGGGGGCACGACAGGCCCAACGAGGGTTTCAGTGACCATAGTTTTGTCCACTTGACCAAATTAAGGACTGGCAAAGCCATTCCTCAACAAGAACGCTTCCCAACAGTCACCAATCAACCTCAAATGATGAACAATAACGATTTTAATCAAATAGTGGTGGAAGAGGCTAGAGTCGTTCTTCTCCCTCTTAAATCGTTTAGCCATTTTATACAAGCTGCGAAGGAGGAAATGTGGCATATTCAAAGGAAAATCTATGAAAGCCATGAGAAACTGTAGGTGGTATAGGAACACTAAACCATATCTACCTTCGCATGTAACAAATTGCTTAATAATGGCCAACAAATCATGCCACCTAGACTTAAGGGTTGTAACTGGCATACCTTTGTCACAACTGATAATTTTCCTTGAGGTAAACAGGAGCGACCATGGCACTTCATCCACCTTCGAATTCTTAAACCATTTCTTCCCCTTAGCTGGAAAACCGGTGGCTGAGCTAAGGAATTCCTCGTTCAATTCGAGTTGGATGTCCCCAACTTTGGCTCTGCATCCATCAAATGTGAGGGAAAATTGTTGGGGGACTGTGAGGTTGAAACCCTCGACTTTTTGAATGAAAACTAACCATCCATTCCTCTCCAAGTTGTCTCGGGAATTATCAAATAGCAGCAACGTTTGGACGTCGTTGGGTTCTATGTGCACTATAGGAGCCATAGTAGATAGCACACAGTCGACAGGGTAAACAGTGAGGGGGTTCAACAGGGTAGACACAGGACTAATTCCCACAGTTTTTTCCCAAAACAAGCAGAGGTAGCCCGAGGTGTAAGGCATATGTTAATGCTTATGCGTGAGAGGGTGGTGGAGTGAATTGAAACCATGCAAAACATTCATGTTGGCATGTACAATCGACGATGCCTTGGTAATAGTTTCATTCAAATCACAATCCAAAGAATTGTAAACCAAAAGTCAAATGGATTATCACATAATCGCATAACCAAAACTTTGATCTAAATGTTTAAATCAACAATAGCATTTGTATGGTTTGAAAGGAACCACTATATATCGAACATTGCACCAAGGACTTAATCACAACGTTAATGTGTTCTATGAAACCATTGCATCAAGGAATTTGATCAAAGACAACATAATATCATATCACCATTGCATCAAGGATTCAATCAAAGACACTAGAATATCATTGCATCACGAACTTATAAAATGAAACCATATTAACAAAAGTCAAATGCAAAATGAGTAAGGGTTTGGTGTTTTGATAAATGTATAATCAGTAGTGAGTTTTAGATAAAAGAGTCATGACGACATAAAAAGATCTGTAATAATCCAAAGATGATTTTAATGCTATCAACATGACTTCCAACTCAAGGTTTTCACTCTTGCAGTCGTGAAAAATAAAAACGAAAGGAAGGTGTGCGAAAGCGAAAGATAATAGTGTCGTTTCGTTTAAAGAATTGCGACGATTATTGAGGGTTCAAAACCCTTGTGTAGGCAGCTTATAAGGAAAATATAAGAATTTCCAAATGGCTGCCAACAATGGCGACACACTGGTAGAAGCAGTTATCTCTGCCAAAAGAATGAATCCAGATTAGGATAATGAGAATAATTCTAACTCAAAAACAACTAGAAAATTGTTTAAACATCATCATTAATCATAAAAATTCCAGTTGTGCTTAAACGATGAAAACTGATAATAGTCTTAATAAAAGAGAGTCATGATATTAAAGATAAAATATCCAATATTGTTGACAAAGCCACTGCTGCCACAGGTGTCCATAGCCTCGACATGGTTGCCATTTAACCCACTCTGATATCCGTATCCTGCCAAGAAGTTCCAGATCAGAATAAAGGACATTTTAATGGTCAAGAAATTCCATATTTGCGAATTTTCATATACCCGACATTGCTTCGCTTACAGCGGGCCTGTTCAGTACCCCGACAAAGTTGTCTTGGCGTCATGCATGCATTTACCCGCTGTCGGCGGGCCTGTTCAGTACCCCGACGAAGTTGTCTTGGCGTCATGCATGCATTTACCCGCTGCTAGTAGACCTGTTCAGTATCCCGACGGGTTTACAAGCACTTCCCACATCTCTTTAATGATTTTTTTGGTTTTTAAAGATATATAATTGAGCGGGGTGATGCTGAAAATTATGATATTTTGGACATATTTTTACAGACCTTGAAAGATATATTTTTATTTATTTTTAAACTGTCCTTCATTAAGATTTGGAGATGGTTTGTTTACAAAACTGACCTTCGAAAGCAGGGAGACATCTTCTGAGTTATTCCCTTAAGGAACAGGGACAGCGTAAGAAGAAAATGGATGATCGTGACAGGCTTCAATTACATATTGGAATCAATAAACTCTTTCAAACAATAGGCTTTCCTTAACATGGATGTAAATTTCAGAAACATAACACAATTGATGTTTAGACAACTTTTCAGCAGTCATTTCAAAGAAAAAAAAATCTGTTTTCTTTGTCTGAACAGTTCATAATGCAGTTATGTGTATTTCCAAAAGCAAAAACTAATAAGTACAGGGAGAAATCAAAACAAAAACAACAAAAGAAAATGAAAAACAAACAAAATAAAAATATTTACACAGTATACACAGGGTTGTCATCAAGCGAAATATCTTTTTAGAGCTTGGCCATTCACCGGATAGGTGTCTGGATGTCCCTCTAGATTTTGTAATCGGAAAGAGCTGGGACCCAATTTCTCAGCAATTAAAAATGGTCCTAGCCATAAGTTCTGAAACTTGGTGTGTTCTCCCTTTCCCTCATGTGGTTTCTCCCATTTCAAGACAAGGTCACCTACTTTGAAGTTCTTGTCAGAGGCAGAGCTGGAATCAAACCATCTTTTGACCACTAGTTGATGTTGATCTAACTTATGTTTTCCTTGAGTCCTTACCTCTTCTAGTTTCATTAAAGCGTTGATTCAATTTTCCAAAGGGGGGTAGTCTTCTTCTTGTATTTTCTGTGATAGTTGTAGTGAGGGAAGAAGAATATGTGGTGGCAGAATTGCTTCTATGCCATAAACGAGAAAGAAGGGAGAGTTACCCACAACAGTTTTTGGTGTTACTCTATCAGCCCAGATTGCATTTAACAACGCATTATGCCATTTTTTGTGATTTTCAGATACCGTTCTCTTGATGCTTTTAATCAGATTCTTATCAGTTGATTCTGCCAATCCATTGCCCTGAGGATAGTAGGTGGCAGAATATTTCAATTTAATTCCTTTTTCTAGAGCGAACTCACTCATCTCAAGAGATGAAAAATAAGAAGCGTTATCGAATACTAAACAGTCAGGGATATCAAAACGAGTAATAATATTTGAATTTAAAAAGGTAATTACCTTACTGGTATTTACAGCTCTTAAGGGGGCAGCTTCAGACCACCTGGTGAAGTAATCTGTGGCTGTTATGATAAACTTATGCTACTGTGAGGATGGCAGATTGATTGGACCTATAATATCAAGACCCCACTGCTGAAAAGGGGAATCTACTGAAATTGGCTGCAAAGGAAAGGCTGGTTTTTGTATCCGCCTGGATGCTTTTTGACAAATAATACACTTGTGACACAATGCATGGGCATATCTAAAAAGTGTAGGCTAGTAATAACCTGCTCTTAAAACTTTATGGGCAGTGGTGTCCCCACCAAAATGCCCACCAACTTCTCCTACGTGCAATTCTAGTAAGACCTTTTCTGCTTCATCTTTCTCAAGACAGCGCATTAGTACTCCATCAAAATTTTGACGAAACAAAATACCATTAATCAACTGAAAGGAGGAAGATTTTAATCTTAACGCTCTTATTTTAGTGGGATCCAGGTGACGGGGGGCTGACCCATGTTCAAGACAGAATTTTATATCGTCATACTAGTGACTGAATGAGTTTTGTGCACAACAGATTGAATTTTGATTGTGTTGTCCTCGGTTTGACATATCGTTTTCTTCTTGATGTACTGCTGCTGAGTCAACGACTAAATTGAATAACCCTTGGCCTCTCACTATTTGTTCTGGGGTGATTTCTATGTCATACTCTTGTAAGGAGGTAACCCAGTTTTCCCTCTTTTCACCTAGTTCTTTCTGCACTAACAGATTTCTGACGGCTGGGTAAGGGACAATAATTTTCGTCCTAGATTTCAAAAGATAAGATTAGAAGTGATTTACTTCTTTAAAAACAGCATAGGCTTGTTGATCTAGCGCTGGGTAATTAAGTTCCGCGCCTTTGAAAGAAAAGCTCATAAAGGCAATTGGTACTTCATTGTTTTCAGCGTTCTTTTGGGTTAGGACAGCAACGTAGGAGCGGTTAGAAGCAAATGTGTAGAGTGTGAAGTCTTGCAAAAATTCGGGGCTCATGAGAAAAGGAGCATCTATTATGGCCTTTTTTATTGAATTAAAAGCTTGGTTTTCTAAGGGTCCCCAATGATATTGCGTGTCTTTCTTAATTAAATTTTGTAAAGGTCTCACCATTTCGGAAAAACTGGGGACGAATCTCCTGACAAAGTTTATCTGGCCTAAGAAAGACTGCATAGACTTTTTGGATGAGGGAGGGGGATTTTCGAGATGACTTGAGTCCTTTCAGGGTCGATAATCATCCCTTTGCTTGACACAATAAATCCTAAGAGCTTACCTTGTTCTACTGCGAAGATAGATTTTTTGGGATTCAAGGAAATGCCATACTTACGACATCGATGTAGAATGACTCTCAAATGAGCTAGATGATCAGTTTTGTTTTTGGAGAATACAGTAACATCATCTAGGTAAACTATGAAAAATTGATTGATTAAGCCTCGGAAAGCGATGTCCATCGCACTCTGGAAAGTGGCACCAGCATTAATGAGTCCAAAGGGAATTTTCCTATAAGCGTAGGTGCCGCATGGAGTGCAGAAGGTAGTTTTAAGTTGGTCTGGAGGAGACATCAGAACTTGGTTGTACCCCGAAAAACCATCCAATAAGGATAGTCTTTCAGAACCAGATACCTGTTGAAGGATCTGTTCGATGGGTGGGACAGGGTAGTTGTCTTTATCAGACGCTCGATTAAGGTTTTGGAAATGGACGCATAGTCAGATTTCACCACTCTTCTTCCGGACAGGGACAAGGTTAGAAACCCATTGCATTTGCCTAACTGGGAAAATTATCTTAGCATTCAGGAGTTTATTTAATTCTTTTTTGACGGTCGGTTCGAGCTTAGGGTGCATTTTCTTAACTTTTGTTGAAACGGTAAGGTTTGGGGTTTCATAGGAATGACGTGTTGTATGATGTTAGGGTCAAAGGTTTTTAGGTCGTCATACCTCCATGCAAAAACACCTTTGAATTCCTTACACAATTTAATGAAGGCGGATTTCTCTTGTTCAGAACACCCCACCCCTAAATTAATGAACTTTGGATTCTCATTAGTTCCCAAGTTTATTTTTTTATACGATAACGAGGAACTATTTGTTTTACAGTTGACCGATTTCTTGAATTTGTCTTGAAGATCATAAAATTTTTCTAATCTAACTACAGATTTAGGGATAGAATTTACCATGTCCAATGAAGATTAAGGAGATCTCGGATCTGGTATTACCGTGAAATTGCGCAGATTGTCGTCATGAAAGAATTTATCGATCACCGCGCCTTGGAAGGTTTCTTCCATATGCATGAAACTAATAATTTGTTGATCGTCGTCAAAGACTCTCCAATTTGTAATGTTGTCGGGAATGGATGGCCTGAACAACAGTTCGATGGAGAATGCATTCGCGGACAAGCCTTCTGTAGGAAAGAGTTTGGAAGCTACGTTAGCTAATAAATCAACTTTAGAATTATTCAATCTAGGAATAGAATTTATGTTGAAAGCAAAAAACTTATTCATTAAATCCCATACCTCAGATTGGTAACTTTTGAGATGTGGAGATAAACAGTGGATAGAATCTCTCACCTGTCTAACCACGATTTCCGAGTCGCCAAAGACAGTCAAATTTTGAATGTTTATATCTGATGCTTTTCTGAGGCCTTGCAATAAAGCCTCATATTCTACTATGTTGTTAGTACATTCAAATTCAAACCTGCATGCAATCAGGGTTTTGTTACCTGCTGGATCAATAATAACGTAGCCCGCACCAGTTCCTTCCTTGGACTTTGACCCGTCAAAGTAGAGAGACCATATTTGATTTTTATCGGGTACATGAGACCATTGTGTAGAAACTTTTGGCTGCATATATGCTACAATCTCAGACTGTTGTTCCGGAGTAATGATAGCGGAAGTCTCGGCGATGAAATTGCTGAAAAATGTATCCACCCCTTGTATTTCAGGTGAATCGACAGAAGGTGTAAATGGTTCATTGGGATCATTTAAATCTGTGACTGTGAGCTTTAGGTAGCGTTCACGATTTACCTTGATTTTGTTTGGCTTTCCGTTCTCGAGCAGCCACAGGTGAGACCAATCTGTCGCGAAATAGCCATGTAGTTGCTTCGACCAGTCTCTGCTTAAAAACAAACCATAAACTTCTGGAATATCCACAACAATAATATCAATCACTTGATGAACTTTGGGGTTAGACGATAATCTTATAATCACATTCCTTAATTCGCCTATAACTTTAACACTAGTTCTATCAAGTTGGATGATCTTTAAGGTGGATGGTTTAACTTCAACATTAATCTTCTGACAAACAGACCATGGCATTACATTGGATGACGCTCCTGAATCTACCATACAATTGTGCACGTTCCTATTAAAGATTTCGAAAGTTAACAAAAATGGAGGTACATTTATGTGAGTACTAAGGGTGGAAGCTTGTGGCTTTTTACTCGCAGCCTCTAAAGCTAATTTATCTACATTTGTTACATTATTTACAGGAAGACCTCCCTTCTCGTGAGGATCAGAATTGTTCTTAGTGGAAGCCTTCTGAGGAACTTTTAGATTGTTCTGAACAACTTTGTTACTGCTTGGATTAATGTTTTTGCTATTCTCTGCGATATTCTATAACATTTTTTGTAGCAGAAACGAAAATTTTAATAATTCATAAACATAAATGTTAGCCCTTAACGTTTTTAGATCTTCAACTAAATCATAATCTAAGTGTGGGTTTACATGACTCTGTTTAGTCTCAGCTGGTTTAGACTATTTTGGGGGCAAATTCATAGTGTTTTCAGAAGAAGGTTTATTTGTTGGCTTACTCCTAGTATTATAGGGATGTACTGTCTCGAAATTAGCTTGAAAAATGCTATCCGAGAAGTGTCCAAAAATGTTCGGAGAAGATTCTTCCGCTTCAAATGTCTCTTGTTCAACTACTTCCTCAGGGATATTATGGGGCATCAAGTTATCCTAGGATTCTAGAATCGTTTGAAGAGCGAATTGCAGGCTTTCTAGATTTAGGCCCTCGGTATTCGAATTAGGTCGGTTGGTGGGAAAAGGCTTCCTAAATGGGGGTTTGTAAGGCCATTTGATCGAAGAAGCTTCTTCGGTTGTCCTTTTCAAATCTATAACTTGATTTGACAGTTTTTGAACGAATTTTGTTAAGTTTTCTAAATTTGATCTTTCAGGTTGTGCTTTATTTTGGGCAGGTCTAGGGAGGATTTCGATTTTCTTTTTGGAAGATGAACTAGTCTCTGTTTCGTTGCTAGTAGTGTCCTTTAAACTATGGATGTATTTTTCAATCTGACTGGCCTCTTCGAAGGCCTCTAACAACGTGGCTTTCTTAGATCATTTTACCCAAATGGCTATACTTTGATGTAAGGCTTTAGTATAGTATGCTATGATAAGATTCTCAGTAGGCATCGAATCCGTAGGGATTCGGTTCTTTAGTGTTAAGAATATTTGGTTAAAGTCTTTGATTTTCTCTTTGGGATTCATTCTTAAACTAGAAAGCTCCATGACTAGAACTTCTGGAGACTTATCGTCTCCAAACTTCTCAAGAAAGTAAGATTCAAACTTCTCCCATGACACGATCGTATGGGGTTGCTGGGCAAAGTACCAGGTAGAGGCATTACCCTCGAAAGTATAGGGGAACAACCTACAGACTATGTCTTCGTGCTAGACATTACGGAGTCTAATGGATAACATAAACTTTTTAATGTGATCTTCGGCGATCTGTTTAGAGTCAGGGTCAAACTTGGGGAGCCACTTCTTCAGATGTTTGGGTAAGGGATACTGAGGCCTGGGTAAGGCTACTACATCTTGGTCGAGACAAGGTCTGGCAGGATTGTTCTGGTTGACCATTGGTGTGGGTAGTGTGGAAGGCTGGGAAGAGGAACTGCTCTCATCAGAAGAGTCTTCTCCAGAAGAAGAAGGGCATGAAGGAGGTGGTGAGGGTGGTATTCTAGATCCTCCTGCAGCAGGAGTGAGGGTTGGATCTGTAGGGTTTAAAATGAGGTTAGTGCCTCCAAGTTGTTCTCTGATATCAGAGAAGTCTAAAGGTTGGTCCAAATTTTGATTTGGTTGCCTTAAACGGGCGAAGGCACTATGTGTTCTTATGAGAGATTGTCGGACAATCTCTTGTACGTCACCACCTGTAGGATTTGGGGTTACTGGTTCAACTGTGATCCGTAGATCATCGTTTGATGTGGTTGCTGTTTGAGGGACGATGTTGTCGTTTGAATGAATTCTTGTCACTATAGGTGAGTGGTTGGGTGGTGTAGGAGTCTTACGATCGCCACGTGCCATTAATAATTTCCAGGCCCTCCTTCTAGCGCCATTTGTTGATGGGAGAAATTGATCGCTCGTCAACTGGAGGAGTAGATCTGGTCTGGGTTTGTCTAAATAACCCAAGCCATTTCGATTAATCCACTCCGACGGGTTTAGCGGCTCCGTTGGCCGGTCTAAGTCCTAGGAAAGTGAAAAAACTAAACTAAAGAAACTAATTTAAGTGAAAAAAAACAACTACTGCAAACTATATACAACTCTAAAATGTATATACAGTTTATTAACTAATATTATAAAACAATAATTCTACTTATTGAATGTTCAGTTATCAATACAATTAAATCTCAATTATATATACAGTATTTACAAAATACAAATTTTGATCGAAATCTGCAAAATCATTTGTGAATTGTTTTATGACAGCGGAGCTATTATTTTTTATTTTTATAACTTTTATGAAAAAGAAATAAAACAACAACTATCTAAAATGAGAAAAGAAGATAAAAATCTGTACTATATATCTATCTAAACTACAGAGAATTCTCAAATTAATTGACTATTAAATTGCAAATAACAAACTGACATGAAGTAGTGTTTCCTATTTGTTATGTGCACAGTACTTGATTTCGTGGTTTGATAGTGGAAACCCGCACCAGATTTTCCAAAAAGTTTCTCGTAAACAGGAAGCAGTGATGCTTGAATACGAATGACAGAACAAACAAGAGATATAGCAACAACAATTTTATAGTTTACAGATCATCACATTAAGATAAATCCTAGTGCGAAGATATGTACATAACTGCTCATTTAACCAAGAAGATTAACCTTTTGTTCATTAAATTAAAACAAGGTAATTGCTGTAAATAAAATGAGATACATCAAATATGGACAAAACTTTAAATCATATCACATCAACCTATAACAAATCTTGATATTTAAAGTAGTCAATAATTTGATTACAAATTAAAATGCACAAAAACTTGAACAAAAGTATGATAAATTGAAAGCTAAAGCTGTTACAAAACATCCACTTTCATTCAAGTCTGTATAATCATCAGTCCATAGTCTCTATTCTCCCAACAATGATGGATTGTTTACAAAAAATAATAAGTATATAAAGGCTACAGGATGAAACATTCCTTGTGGAAATTATCAAAAACTGTTTGCAAAAAATATGGGAACAATCTCCCAGATTGCTATTTCTACCTAAGACTAACAACCTAATCCCAAAACTGTGTAACAAAATGCATGTTCTAAAATTCCATTATCGATCCAACTCCCATTGAAATTCATGTGCACCTGTAGATGCACAAAAATAAACATTTTTAGATAGTGTTCAATTGTAAAAATCAACAGAAATTCTAAATTTATGACTAGCTACAGAATATCACGATTCTGTAGCTGGTCATATTTACAAACAAAATCATGTTAAATTAATCCAATGGTAATAGAAACATATGAGATCTATCACACAAATCCTTTATTACTAATTCAAAGCAAACCAAAAATGTTTATGCTAATTCGAAACAAACATAATAGTTTATGCTAATTCAAAACGAACAGAATCGTTTATGCTAAATCAAAACAAACATAATCGTTTATGCTAAATCAAAACAAACAGAATCGTTTAAAGTCATTGTTGAAATATCATACCTTGGCATTAGGGATACAATCTGTTCAGGCTATTTTCAAATTAACAATGGTAGTGGTTGCCTCTACATTTTTGAACATGACAGAGCCTGTGGTCTTTTGCCTCTTGTCGTTAGCTTGCAGTGTGTCATTTTCCTTGGTTAACACAGTCACACGGTCCTCCAAGGACTTGATTTGGGATTGCAACAGAGGGACATATGTATAATATCGTTTGAGCCATGAGTTGCATTCATTGCACCGTGGTTGGTTAGGCCGAGTCGTTACAGGTGAGGAATATTTTAAATTACCAGGGGTTCCACTGTCAAACTTGATCCCGGGGAAGTTGGGGTCATCTTTAAGGCACGACGGGAGGTTGGAGAAGTAGTCATAGGGCTTGACAGAACAAAGACCATGTGAGTGTGGGTACTCCTCGGTCAGAAATCGCTCAATCTCAGAATCTGAATCTTCACTCAAAACAATTGGCTTCTGGTCTGTGTTTTGTTTAGGCTTATTGCGAGCACGCCTTGATACCCAGCATGCAACCTTCTTACCCTTGCTATTGACATCGATATTACCCTTACATTTTTTCCTCACATGCCTCTTAACAGGTTTAATAGTGTCTTTTAAACATGAGTCAGACAGGGTGTCGGGTAGGTTATCATTTGGGTAGGTCGAGGGTTCAACAGTGGGTAAGAGTGTAGGAGGGGACACGACATGCCCAACGAGGGTTTCAGTGACCACAGTTTTGTCCACTTGACCAAATTTAGGACTAGAAAATCCATTCTTCAACAATAATGCTTCCCAACAGTCACCAATCAACCTCAAATGATGAACAATAACGATTTTAATCAAACAGTGGTGGAAGAGGCTGGAGTCGGCCTTCTCCCTCTTAAATCGTTTAGCCATTTTATACAAGCTGCGAAGGAGGAAATGTGGCATACTCAAAGGAAAATCTATGAAATCCATGAGCAGCCATAGGTGGTATAGGAACACTAAACCATATCTACCTTCGCATGTAACAAATTGCTTAATAATGGCCAACAAATCATGCCACCTAGACTTAAGGGTTGTAACCGGCATACCTTTGTCACACTTGATAATTTTCCTTGAGGTAAATAGGAGCGGCCATGGCACTTCATCCACCTTCGAATTATTAAACCATTTCTGCCCCTTAGCTGGAAAATTGGTAGCTGAGCTAAGGAATTCCTCGTTCAATTCGAGTTGGATGTCCCCAACTTTGGCCTGCATCCATCAAATGTGAGGGCAAATTGTTGGGCGACTATGAGGTTGAAATCCTCAAATTTTTGAATGAAAACTAACCATCCATTCCTCTCCAAGTCCTCTCGGGCATTATCAAATAGCAACAACGTTTGGACGTCATTGGGTTCTATGCGCACTACAGGAGCCATAGCAGATAGCACACAGTCGACAGGGTAAACGGTGAGGGGGTTCAACAGGGTAGACACAGGACTAATTCCCATAGTTTTTTCCCAAAACAAGTAGAGGTAGCCCAAGGTGCAAGGAAGACGTTAATTCTTATGCGTGCAAGGGTGGTGGAATGAATTGAAACCATGCAAAACATTCATGTTGGCATGTACAATCGACGACACCTTGGTAACAGTTTCATTCAAATCACAATCCAAAGCATTGTAAACCAAAAGTCAAATGGATTATCACATAATCGCATAACCAAAACTTTGATCCAAATGTTTAAATAAACAATAGCATTTGTATGGTTTGAAAGGAACCACTATATATCAAACATTGCACCAAGGACTTAATCATAATGTTAATGTGTTCTATGAAACCATTGCATCAAGGAATTTGATCAAAGACAACAAAATATCATATCACCATTGCATCAAGGATTCAATCAAAGACACCAGAATATCATTGCATCACGAACTTATAAAATGAAACCATATTAACAAAATTCAAATGAAAAATGAGTAAAGGTTTGGTGTTTTGATAAATGTATGATCAGTAGTGAGTTGGAGGTAAAAGAGTCATGTCGGCATAAAAAGATCTGTAATAATCCAAAGATGATTTTAACGCTATCAACATGACTTCCAACTCAAGGTTTTCACTCTTGCAGTCGTGAAAAATAAAAACGAAAGGCAGGTGTGTGAAAGCGAAAGATAATAGTGTCGTTTCGTTTAAAGAATTGCAACAAGTATTGAGGGTTCAAAACCCTTTTATAGGCAGCTTATAAGGAAAAGATAAGAATTGCCAAATGGCTGCCAACATGTTACTTACATGTGTTTTCCCTCTCTTGCTAAGTGCTATGACATGTTTAGATAGATTTACTTATTCTTTGTGCTTACTGGATGTGTATAGATGATAGATTTGATGTGTATAAAGTTGCTAAGTGCTTGGTCTACCAGATCCGGTCTATTGTATGCTGCTAAGTGCTGAATCATCTTAAATCTAAGTATATACTTCAATTCTCTGTGTTATCTACGGAGTGAGATAAGGGTTAATTCTAGGTGAACTATTGATGCTAAGTGCTTTTTTAAGTGTGTAATCACAGATCTGGATCCTAGCTAAGGTTGCAGACATCTGATTCCTGTAATCACCCCTACCTCTACCTCGGGTGAGACTTCATCTGCTTCGCAGTTGTTGCCAAAAGGGATGGTAGTTAGGGTTTTGTTGGTGCGTTGTTGTAGCGTTGAACCCTGGGTCTGCCCCTATGCCAACAATGGTTGACTTGCAACATTACTTCCACCTTTTGAGAATGAAGGACTTACCTCATGCTTCTTAGAAGTGATAACTGTTATCACTGAAATTTCGTCCGCACATGGCGACAAGAACTCAGCATCGTCAAACAGTAATGAAGTCATTCATGGCACTGAATTAATCTCACAACATTCCAAAAAGGTCAAAAACTATACAAAGTAGTAAAAATTGAAGAGCTCTTTATAGAAGTTGGGTTCGCGCGCACATGCGCGGAATAGGAACGTACCATGCGTGCATACGCGCACGATGCGCGGCTGTTGGCGCAAAAACCTGCGCACCTGCTAAACGACGCATTTATTGAATTGGTCGGCCTCCCAACCACTTATGGATCATCTCCCAAGCCGATTTGACCCTCAAATCTGAGCTAAATCCGAATGGTGGGCTGGTCAAAGACCTAATAAAGCCCTAAAGAGCCTCTTTTCACACTACAAAGGAGTTACATAATCACCCAATGCAATGCTATAAAAAGCCATGAAGAAACCTCATTTTCTCAAGGAATTTCATGTAATGTTATGCTGCCTAGATTGTTTTAAGGACTCCATCCTTGACAAGATCACTTTGGCACCATTTCATTGATCAATCCACCTCTCCATTGAGTGGGTTTGCAAAGGAGTTTATTCATCACCATTTTTATTTTTCTTGTAAGGAGAGCAAGTTTGTGAGGGTCCAAGAGCCTTCCTTTGGAGGAAGAAGGGACTCACAGTCCCCTTTATTCATTGTGCTTCGATTTCATCAACAAATTAGCCTAAAAACATTGGTGATATTGGTATTTTTGTGTTTCTTATCTCTATATCCATATGCTTATGATTTTAGTTTGTATTAGTTTAATTCTTCCTTATAGTTTTGTTTTTCTTTCTCTAACTCTTTCCTCTACAGCTGTCATGCTCAGTAAGACCCAACTGAGCATGTAAGCACCTCTTATTTGCTCACCAAGGTGACGAAGAGAGTGCAAACAGATTGGCGACCATACTGGGGAAAATGTATCAATTCCTACCTCATTTGGGTTTATTTTTCTCTTCTTTTAGTTTGCTTAACTTGCAGGTGCACAAACCGGCCTCTGTCGACCTGTTAACCAGTCAATTCACAGGAGAATTAAGAGATATCCATCCGGATTTTCTTTCTCGGCCGTTTGTCACAGGTGCACGGGTATTCCACCCCACAGACGCGCATCGTGCGCGCATGCTCTTTCGTAACCGTCTTTCTATGCACGCATGCGCTTTCTGACTCATTTCTTCTCGCGCGCCTACGCTTTGTGCGCACCTGTCTACACTAGGGGCCGTGCATTTTGAACAAAATTTCACTTTGTAAGTTCTTTGGATGCGGGGAAGGCCATCTTTCTTCTTAAATATGATGTCAAAAATGTTGTAAAGCCACATTACATTTAGTCCCCTCATCATATAAAGGGGTTAGTCGAGCACACATAGGCACTTAGGAGGATTAAAATCAATTTCCCTTATTTGTTTTTTGCCACATGGATGGCTTGCTTTGACTTATAAACATAAGTGGACAATCATATTTAATCACATCTAAACTCACATTGGGGACTCGAAGTTGAAGTAACAATCGTTGAGTATGATCTTCTCTCGCACCTCCAAGCAATCTTGAGAAACATAAAAGGATTGTGAACACAATCTCATCTCCCTTAACAAAAGTTTTAAAACCTTTAGGAGAGGACAACGACCCTTTTTGGGACCCCTCTTAGTTTCATTTTTCAAACACGTTTTAAACTTGTAATGGGCCCATACATACCCACATGCTACAAAGATAGAATAGTGGTTGAAATTTTGCTTTCTTAGATCAAAACACTAGGAGAGTCTAAAGGTTTGTAACGGGCCCATACATGCCCACATGTTCAATCTAGGATAGTTTCATGCTTTTCTAGATTACCTCACAATAGGGAGTTAAAGGATAGTAATGGACCCACATGTCCACATGCTAGCTTCCTAGAGCTTTTGAATTCCGCAAGGTTGTACCAAAGACATCTAGCTAATTAGGTAATCAAACTCTTGTAAGGACCAAGCGAAGTCCACATGCAGCAAGGTGACATCTAATTAACTAAAAATTGGCACACTTTTCACTCACACACGAAAGTCACTTCTCACTCACATAGCTTCTTCTCGAAACGTGGAGGTCCAAGTAAGTTTCCTCCAGAGGGATTCCGAAAATACCCCATCTTTTCTTGACAGGACTATCCACTCCCACTGTTAATCAAACGAGGTTGGTTTTCACCCCC
>SNQJ01S0028462.1:72203-85357 GCA_010110895.2 Picea sitchensis | reverse complement strand
TCGAGAGGAGAAACATCACACAATACCTCGTCTTTGAAGGGCTTGATGCCGTACGACAGTCGACACTGTTGGTTGACACGAAGATCGCTTCCTTGGTGGAGCCATCCAATGGTGTAGGGTTGTGGGTGCGGCATTGTCAGCAAGGCCAATTGCTTGACGACCTCTACTGAGATGAGGTTCTTCTGGCTACCGCTATCAACGATGAAGTGCAACGAGGTGCCTTTTACCCACATCTGTGAATGGAAGAGGTGCTCTCCTTCTTCTGGCTCGTCTGGTTCACCAAACTGGAGCTTGGTGGTATCAATGGTGGCACTGGGTTCCACGTCAATGATCCATCTTCCTCTTTCTGGTTCTGACTCAGAGTCAGAACCCACATCTGATTCAGAGTCTTTCACTTCAGCCACCAGCGACTGCTTTGAGCGACAATCAACAATGTTATGCCAAGGGTTCTTATGGAAGTCGCACCACTTCTCGATATCTTTCTTTGTCTTTCCAGTGTCCTTCTTTGCTTGTGGCTTGGAATGGTTTTCCTGATACTGTCCATCTTTTCTTTGTCCTTTGTTCTATCGGTTGGGGCCCCCTTTTCCTGGATTTTTTTGTCAGGGGTTCCTAGGCCCAAATTGTCGGGTCTTTTGTTTGATATTCTACTATATTTTGATGACATATCGATAGGCCGCACCCAAGGATGAGATGTCCATAAATTACATTTCAGTCTAAATGTATCTATGTAGAGAACCACGATAATTGAGCACCAGATTTCGCTCCGAATCTTTGATACCCATCTTGGTGCGTAAGGTATGGAAGATATTTGTGAAATCTTGCACTGCTTGGTCTCTTTCTTGCCGCAGTGTGGTCCATTTGGTATACAAGTCGTCATAAATTATGATATGGTAGTATTGTTCCTTAATAGAATACCTGAAGGATTCCCATGTGGTCGTGACTGTAAATAATGAGGGTTCCTATGTTTCCTTTTTCTCACAGAAAGTTTCCCACCAATCTTTGACATGGGGAATGACTTTGAGGAGCACAAAAGTAATCTTTTCTCTATTCGAAAAGTTATGGACAGAAAAATACCCTTCCAGTAGATTCAACCACTTGTCTACAACATCTGCATCTATATGACCTTCAAATATAGGAATATTGAAGTTTATTTGTACCTTGAAGGGGGCGACACCTTCGCTTGAAGAAGATGCGTCACCTATTGGTATCTGTCGAAGGATTTGCGTGAAACTATCCATCATCTCGTTACTCTGTTGTGTGAGGGCTTCCTCAAGCAACATTTTGAAAGGATCTCATGTCCCATCATATTTATTTTCTCCTACCATGAGAGGTCGCTTGGGTGTGTGAGAGATTTTTTCGTCAAGAGAAACAAGCTCGAGACCCAACTCTTTGTACTCCGACCTCATTGGGGACATGCATTAAGATGACAAGGAGCATACCGCTCTGATACCACTGATCCAGATTTTATGAGTAGAACGAAATGACTATAGATTATTAACAGGTTCTTAACACAAAATAACAGAGATATAGTAAAATTGGTTTTCTATTCAATAAGTAAAGAAGTTGAAACTGTTAAATGTAGCGGAAAAGAAGCTTGCTGGAATGGTGGCGGCTTATCTTTGAGAAGAGATGTGACGTCTGTGCTCAGTCGCAAGAAGATGGTTACAATGAGGCTCTGAAGGCCTTTTTACAATAAACAGGAATGTAAAAAACTCTATACATCCAAAAACCTAACCCTAGGAGATGAAGCACCAAAATTCATGTGGGCCCCGTTTGGGTAAGTTAGTACATCAACTTCTTGGGGTCATAACTTTTGCATACGATCTCCGTTTGACGTGCTCAATACCTCGTTGGAAATATCTATCCGAGGAATACAACTTTTGTGTGAGAAACATTTAAGGAACTTCCATGTTGCTCCCCGTTTTCCCCAAAAAATGTCGTTTAGGGCCTGAAAACGACTCTGAAAGTTTTAGGACCTGAAAAACTTATAAAAATAGTAAATTACCATAATTGCCAGAAAACTATTTTGAGCCAGTTGGCAAAGGTGGGAGGCCATCGATATCCACCTGGATCACCTGGTATTAGTACCACTACCACAATTCATTTTAAGCCTCAAAGTGCCCAACTCTGGGCATTTTAACATTGCTCCAGCCCCACACTTTGCACCCCTCTCTTGTGAGGCACCATCAAAGAACCCATAGGCAAGTCCCAATCTAGTAAAGATTTCCTTTCTATCCTAATAAACTTAGAAAAGTTAGTTACTTTTGTTTCACCCAAATCCCGTAATATACCGTTACACACTTTGACTCTATTTATTGGTCGATCTTCAAAAATAGCGAATTTTTTGTTTTTCCACACCTCCCAACATATGTAACCAGGTATTTATTTACAGTTCTCCCTCTTCTTTATCCAGTTTTCAATACATTCAACAACCTTCTCTCCTTCCCAATCACTCTTAATTTTTAATTTCTTTAATATTGTAGACCAAATGTTTTTAGTGAAGGTACAGTCCACAAAAAGATGTTTCAAATTATCCTCATGTAACCCACATAAAACACATCTGCTTGGCCCTAAAAAAAATTGTTTTGTATAAGTTCTCCCAAGTAAGTATTTTCTGTGTAAGTAATAGCCACATAAAGAGTTTGATTTTTAAAGGTAATTGCCATCTCCATAGATCACTATACCATAAAATTGGTTCATCTACTACTGTCTCCTCCAACTGGACTTCATATGCTTGTTTTGTTGTTACTTGGCCACCTTTAGTATCCCAGGACCACATTAGTAAATATTTTTCATTGTTCAACTCAAATAACGAACCCATTAAACCTTTGACATAATTATTCCATTCTTCTACTTGTTCTCCTTCCAAGCCTAGATCCTCAACCTTTTTCCATCTTGGTTGCCTTGTGTTCTCCAAGTTCCGAAACCCTGCTTGGGAAAGGAATTCTATTCCTTGTGCCTTTAAAATTAGAATACGATTCCTTTATAACTTCAAATAAGTGTGTGACCCTACCATAGGATCAACACCAATTCTGATGTCTCTCCCATTTTCAGGTTTCCAAACTGACCAGTCAGTTATTATGGATATGGATGATGTAAGAGCTCTCCAAATATTAGATATGCTAGACCAACTTTTCCTTCCTTCCCTAAACGATTCCACCACATATTTCTTCCTAAGATACTTTTTAAGTATCACCTCATGTCAAAGACTAGGAACCATAAGACACCCCCATAATGTTTTTGCTGCTAATGCTTTCCCAAAGGTAAAGATATTTTTAATACCCCACCCACCTAACTTTTTAGGTTTAACAATTTTATTCCAGCTTATTAGGTGTATCCTTTATTTTATCTTTTTCCCAGTCCACAAGAAACTAAATAGTATTTAATATAATTTTTGGTATTTTATCTAATGACAACCAATAAACAAGGATACTTTCAAGTACAACTTTGACGAGAGTTACCCTTCCGCCTAAACTTAACCATCTATGACTTCAGTTTGCAATCCTTTTTTCAATTTTTTTCACCAGCCAATTCCAATCCGATTTATTATAACAATTAGGTTTCAGAAAACACCCAAGATATTTAAAGCCATCATCCACTGATTTTACTTCAAAGGGCAAGATCAATTTCAACAGATCTAAATCCTCTTCTGCCCATCCAAGTTCTAGAAATAAGGATTTATGTGGACTGAATTCCATACCTGTTGCTTTGCAGAATAGTGCCAGAATCTCCTTAAATACTTCCCACTCAACAATATTACCATTTCCAAAAAAAATAACATCATCTACAAAAATCAAATGAGTAATAAATGTCCCTCTTGCCACTGATATTCCTTCTATTTTCTTCTCCCTTACCTTCTCCTTTATAATTCTACTTAACCCTTCAACAACAAGGAGAAAAAATAAGGGATACAAAGGACAACCTTGCCTTAATCCCCTTGTACTTTTAAAGAATGTAGTAGGCTTACCATTTATCAACACAACATAATTTGCTGAGGTCACACACCCCATGATCTAATCAGTTGCTTCTATACTCATACCCACCTGTGGCAACACAAGCCTTAAGAATCCCCAATCCACTCTGTCATAAGCCTTTATCAAATCAAGCTTTAACACCAAAGCTTTAAGATTTTTAACCTTTATGATATGTAAATCTTCCTGCACTATTCCAATTGCATCAGTAATTTTCCTTCCCTTAAGGAAACCAAATTGTTCCTTTGAGACCCCATAAGACAAGGTGGATTTAATTCTTTTGGCAATAATCTTAGTAAGAATCTTATAAACCAGATTACATAAAGATATAGGTCTAAAATCTCCAAAAGAACCAGGATTCTCACTCTTTGGAATAAGAGCAAGAAAAGTAACATTCAGAGCTCCAGACACCCTACCTTTCTTCCTGGACTCTTCCACCATCTCCAAAATATCATCTCCCACTAAATCATAAAAAGACAAAAACAATTCCACAGTCCAGCCATCCGGGCCATGACTTTTTGATTCTTTAAAACCTTTAAGAGTTGACATGATTTCATCTGCTGTAATGGGTTCAAAGAATCTAAGACTGTCTTCCTCTGAAAACATCCTTGGATAATTTTTTAAAACTTCTAGTTGATCAGATATGTCCAGGTTAGGCTGTGCCTTGTACACGTTCTGAAAGAACTCAACCACTTCTAATTGTAACTCTTGATTACTAGATATCACATGACCCTCCTCCTTAGTAATCTCCCAAATAGTGTTGGTCTGTTTCATGGAATTTTCATATGCGTGAAAGAACTTAGTATTCATATCCCCTGAGGCCAACCAATTAATTATGCTTTTTTGCCTCCATGTTTCCTCTTCCTGTCTCAAAAGTGACAATTTCCTCTGTTCTTTTTCTACTATTAACACTTTATCCTCCTGCTTCTCAAATCCTCCAGGATGATTAAAATATAATGAATCCAGCTCACCTTCAATCTTAACCAGTTCTTCCTTTGCTTCACTCTTTTTCTTTTTCTCCCAGTTATACACCAGTGACTTAAGTAATAGATTTTTGACCAGTGATTCCATCGAGTTTAGAGTCTTCGCTCCTAACAATCCATCCCAGTTGGAACGAACAAACTTATCAAACTCTGGATCTTCCAACCAGATTGAATTGAATTTGAATGGATAACTGCCTTTTCTATTATCTAGTTCTAAATGAAGGACCGCTGGCATGTGATAAGAAATTTTTAAGTTGCAAACCATCGATCTATATCTCAATCCTGATTGCACAATATCCTCTGATATCAAATAATGATCCAGATGCTTAGCTATGTACTCCTGTCCTCCTCTGCTGTTTCTCTAGGTAGGAATTACTTTAAGAGGCTCAACATTTACCAACCCTTCTTCTTGTATCAACTGACTGAAATATGGATGTAATGAATCTGCTTTGGCATGGACTCTCCACACTTCCCTACATGAAGTAGTGAAATTAAGTTCTTCCCCTAGGACCATATTTTGTTCCTTAAGAATACCGTCTCTTTTAATAGCTTCCTAGAAAACCTCTCTGTCAGAATACATACCATAACAATTGATAACCTTCAATCTTCTATCCATATATTTAACTATGCCTTCCATCATAATCCCTGCAGGAGTCAAGAAAGTAGAGAAATCAACTTTCCTTGGATTCCAAGCTGTTAATAACCCCGAGAGAGTCCCGAGGAGTCCACCCCACAAAAAAGCCAATTAGGGAGTAATTTAGCAAAGAGTTCTCTAGCTTTTGCTTCACAGACCATTGTTTCTTATATAAGTAGTACATCTGGTTTAATTAGTTCTAAAAATCTTTTTAGGGCTAAGAAATTGGAGCTGCCCCCCACCCCTTTGACATTTAGTGATGGCACAATCATTTCTTAACTCTTGCAAGGGATTTTTGTGCTCTAAGCACCCTCGGACCAACAACCATATTAGAATAGGTACTTTCACCTATCGCCTTCTCTCGCCCATTATTTCTCGCACTTCTAGTCTGTAGTGGAGAAAAGTCCTTCTCCAATCCCCCATGTACTGTTCCTTTCACCATTAAAGCCTCTCCCTTAGAGCTGAAAGTAATCAAGTCCCTTGATCTCTCAATTAAAATATTCTGCTCAGTTAATAGAGGTATGGAATCCCCCCCCCCGCAAATATCGACAGAGGAGACTTAGAGAGAATATCCCTATAGGATGGAATCAGATTAACAATAGTTTCATCAATCTTTGAAAGTGTGGACTGTTCATCCCGCCCAATAATACTCAGTCCCCCCATAGACTCCTCCTCATCATGTATATCAAAAGTGGAATTATTTTCTCTTTCCTTCGAGCTTTCTGAAGAAGGATCTTTAGATAAACGACTTGGAACGAGGTTCCTGACCGAACCTCCTATAAGCCCTATGGACCCTCCCTTGACCCCCACATCCTCATAGTCAATTCACAAACTACCACTACCGACATCAAAGTCACACTGAGACACACTCCTCATATCTTCCCTAAATTCCTCACCAATTGGGAAAATGTCCTTCGAGCCCTCCTCCCCAGACATAGAATTTCTGCTAGAAATAGTAGTATCCCCCCTCTTCCCCAAATCCTCCAACACCTCCTCCAAAACAGACCCACAGACAACTCGCCCATCCTCTGAGCTCAAAGCTATCTTACCTCCCCTTTGCCTCCCTAAACCCGCCAATACTCCAGTAGGATCCAACAAAGATCCCACCTCTCCCTCCTTACTAAATACCTCAAAGGGATCATCACTAATATGGTTTAACATAGAACCACTCCCCTTAATTAGAGTACCAGTCGACTTAGAGGATTCCAACCCACAAATATTCAAATCCCCCTCATCAATAACAAAAATAAAGGAATTAAAATTTGGGCGAGCTTGTTTCAACTTACCAGTCACCAAATTGCACTCCTCGGTCGATGTTGACTTATTCACGCTCCAATCCTCTAAGGAAAAATTCAGTTCATCAGCTGCCAGTTCGCCATACACATCAGAACCTCTGAATCCCGTTTTCTTGATAACCCCACTACACTAGCTCTTCAAGTGACCTGTCTCCTTACACTAAAAGCATCTGAACAACACACCCAAATAATCCAGCCTTTGCTGAATCACTGAACCAAACCAACCTATTTTAATATCCATCGGAAGCCCTTCGAAAAGGTTAATTTCTACTAACAATTTACCCATCCATCTATCATGTCCATCCAATAGTTTAGGATATGCATATAAAAATCTCCCTATCGCATTCCCAACCTCCATAAATGCCTCCAAATTCCATAATGTAAGCAAGCAACCAGGCGTGAGGACCCACACATGCTTGTATCTAATAACCTCTCTTTCCAAATTGAATGAACAATGTCGATGATTGATCATTAGACTGCCATTCTCGACCACCCATACCTGGTTCAAAATTACCGACGCGTCCTCCAGGGAGTTAAAAAGAAAGCATAACCATCCTTTAGTTAGGATGAAAACTACAGGTGCATAACCATACTAGGGACTCCAAGTTTCCTCCACCCACCTGTGAATCTCCCTAACCCCCAACGCCCAATAACCAAACTTATCAACCATCCCCTGTTGCGAGTACATGCCTACCTCCTTCATCCCTACGTCCCACCTGAGAGTTAACTTCACCTTTTCCTTTTTTACTCGCTAGTATTTCATGCTCGAACGAGGTCTTACCTCCTTCCACTCAGAGTGTAATAATCCAACCACCTCAGCGTCCTTCCTCTCAGGCTCAACTACAACTCTCCGACACTGCTTATCAAACCTTAACTCCCACTTCTCCTCCACCTGCCTTACTAGTTATAAAGTTACCAATATCCCTTAGATTCCTACTTGCAACACTCAACCTACCCTCTCCATGCTCTGTGACACTTCTGCTCTGCCTCCCCTTCACCTTCTTCGACAAGTGTAACAACAAATGGTTTGTTGAATCGACTCCCAACGAAACCCCCTTCCCACTTCTCGAGCAGAAGGTTCATTGATGATAACACTGTAAGCAAGACTCATAACCCCTCTTGAAACATCGCCAAATGTCCCATTCGAGAATCATGCCTCCACACCTGCCTCTGACCTACATTTTCTCACGTCATGCTATACTTTAGCTTGCCTATATCTCCACAACTCATCTTGATACACATCATCAAACTTAAGTAATCCGACCTGGATCCACGAATGATAATCAACCACAACTATCAACTAGGGTTGACTCAACACTCACCATCACACCTACTTCTTTCCAGATCAACCTTGAAAACATTAAAATCCCTAAGCTAGTACAAAACACCGCCACCTATAACCCAATAATTCTCCTACGTCAAATTCGACAACACTGGACAATAAAACTCGAATCTCCCACCCTGGATCCTGAGTACAGGGGACATATGTACTCTCCGATCCCACCCAGGGTCAAACCCTAGTTGCCACCATTCGACCTTCCTCCTACTGAATCCTCATATAATTATGAATCTCATATTATTACTTAGTGAAAGAAGGAGGACTATTTAATAGTTAGTCTTTCTAAAAAGACAAAGGGCACTGATACGAGGTATATTAGATAATCAAATGAATGTAAAGAAGCATTATATATTGAATCAACTTAGATTTTCAGGGAGATATAAAAGAATATTTCAAATATATCCACCATTTTTAGAAGGTTAAAATAATAACTCATATTATCCACACAATTTAATATTAAAAACACAAAATGGAATATAGATATTCCAAGACCAAGGGATATATTGAGTGAAATGTTCAATACAAATAAAGTATGTAAAGTTTTAAGTTCTTAATTTTATATTATTATCGAATTAAAATTATATATATTAATATATATATATTATAAATGTTGTACGAAATGATTTTTTATCGACAATTTTTTTACGGGAATATTTACTTGAAATCCGACAAGAAATTGTTAGATCCACATATTTGAGTGATTATTTATGTATAATCGGAGTGCCCCAATGTTTTTTCAACATCTTGAATCCATTTATGCATTGAAATGGATTTTAAGCAACACAAAAATAGTGATTTCGTGCATAATGATGTCATTGGATTTCGGCAAAAGAAACCATTTCGTAGAATAATTAGACAACGCATATATATATATATATATATATATATACATATACATATACATACACANAAAGAAAAAATATTCTTATTAAAAATATCGTAATTAAAAATAGATCACACAAATTAAGAAATTAAAATTGAGAACCTATATAATCATTAATTATAACAGGGAAATCAAGATCTCAAGAATAGATTTGACAAGAACTTACTAGAAAAAGATAGATTTCTCGCCTAAAAGATCATAGCCAATAACTACTTGAAAAAACTAAGGAGTCAAAATATACAAAGGAGTGCAATTAGAAGTTAGAACAAGAGAATCAAGATCTGAAGAAGAAATTGTCAAAAAAAAGACAAAAAAAGTTCCTCCCTAAGAAACCTTAATCAAAGGTTGCTTGAATAAATCAAAAGGTTGAGCAAATAGAAAAATCAAGATCTTATTTTTTTTTACAAATTAGAAAATGAGGAAGAAATTTTACGCTTTATGGATCATAATCAAAGCTTACTAACACATATTAAGACGCTAAAGAATGATAATAAGTTAATATAGAAAAAGTTAGAGAAAGATATTGTTAGGAACCAAATGTAAAAATAACATAAAAACCTCAGAATAAGTACTCAACGCCTTGAAAAAGAGAGAAATTCAGATAATAAGCCTATTTGAGGGGGAAACCTCCTTCTACATCATATGAGTTCACAAATACAAGATGATTCCAAATGAAAAGGTATCCTTGGTATGTATAGGATACTAGGAGGTACAATTACAACGAAAGGACCCAAGCAGACATAAATAAAATAAAAATACTTATGTAATATGCCCCAATTAAGGGGTAATGTGCCACTATTTAGGGCTTAACATTCCCCTCTCCTTCAAACAAGTGTTGTCTGCAATGCTTGAGTAATTATGGATGCTTTTGTATAAAAGACTAATCTTCCCAAGTGAAATCTTTAGCATGTAGTTTATTCCACTTAATGAGATACTCTGAAATTGATCTATTCGTCAACTGGTGAATTCTTATGTCAGTGATAGCTTTAGGCTCCAATATGATTTTTCCTTCCTCGTCAAGTTTTGGAAATATAGTTTGAACTTGGATCTTGTCACCTATAACCTTTTTTAAGCATGAAATATGAAAAATTGGGTGTACTCATGAAGATGCAGGTAGCTCCAATTTTTATGCCATAGTACCAATCTTTTGCAACACCTTATAAGGGACATAGTACTTTGGTGATAATTTATTATCCTTCTTAGATTGCTTGAGGGATACCTGTTTGTATGGTTGTAGTCTTAAAAATACCGAATCCCCTACTTCAAAACTTCTTTCATTACGATGTTGATCTTCTTGTTGTTTCATGTGATTCTGTGCCATGGTTAGGTTGTTGTTTAAGAGTTGGAGAACTTGTTGTTGATGCTTGATGTGATCCTCCACTACTTTAACCTTAACTTTTTATTTTAGAGAAGAAGTGATGGACAGTGGGTGATATCCATAGAGCACCATAAATGATGTCATTTTTGTTGTAGTATGAAAGGAAGTGTTATACCACCATTCTGCCAAAGGTAACCACTTGAACCATTTTGTTTGTTTATCAAAGACAAAGCAACGAAGGTGGCCTTCTAGAAATTTGTTCACTATCTTAGTTTTTCCATCAAATTGAGGATGATAAGATGAGCTATGAGCCAATTGAGTTCCCAAACAAGAAGATAATTCTATCCAAAAATGTCCAGTGAAGATGGGATCTCTATCACTTACAATAATCTTTGGGTTTCCATGTAGCTTTTGAACTGTCTCCATGAATGCGGTGGCAACTGTACTGGTTTTGAAAGGATGAGAGAGTGCACAAAAGTGTGTGTACTTGGTCAGTCTATCAACAATCACCATGATGACACTCTTTCCTTCAAATTTTGGTAACCTTGTGATGAAATCCAAGGAAACCTCCTCCCACTGCTGACTTGGGATGGCTAATGGTTGTAAAAGACCTGGGATCTTAATCGTTTCCACCTTATTTTGTTGGCAAACCAAACATTCTGCCACAAACCTTTGAACATCAGTTTTAAGGCCATCCCAAAAAAATTCCTTCTTGACCCTGTGATAGGTTTTCAAAAATCTTGAGTGCCTTCCTACTAGAGAGGTGTGCAATTCCAAAAGTACCTTTTGTTTGAGTTGGGAGTTCTTACATAAATATAAGTGATCTTTGTACCATAGTGAATCATTTTTCCATGTAAATGTATCTGATGCACTGGAATCCTGCTGCAACCTTTGAATGAGAGTCCACACATTTTCACCATTCTTCCATTCATCCCTTGCTTATGTTATCCAATCAGGTTGGATGATCGAGATAACACAAAGAAAGACATCAAAATATTCATCCTTTCTTGAGAGTGCATCTACTGCAACATTTTGCTTCCATTTTTTGTAGATGATTTCAAAATCATAACCCAACATCTTGATCACCCATTTTTGTTGTTCTTCTGAAGATAGTCTTTGTTCCAAGAAGTAAGACTATCATGATCTATTTTTACCTTGAAGTTCCTACCTATTAGGTAATGGCGCCATTGCTTCAATGCATGTAGTATTGCCATCATTTCATTCTCATAAATGGGTTTGTGTAAGTCCTTTCCCTTGAGTGGTCGACTTTCAAAAGCAAGGGGCCTTCCTTCTTGCATTAGAACAACACCAATGCCATTTCCCGAGGCATCACATTCAACAATAAAGGTTTTTGTGAAGTCTGGTGTGGTCAAGACAAGATATTTTCACATCGCCTCTTTAAGTTGTTCAAAATATTGAGTTGACTTTGGAGTCCATGAAAATGCATCCTTCTTAGTTAATTCCGTTAAAGGTGCTGCTATTCTTCCATAGTTACAAACAAACTTGCGTTAGTAACCTGTCAAACCCAGAAATCCTCTAAGATTCTTCAATGTTTTGGGAATCATGTAGTCCATCATGGCCTTAATCTTGTTAGGGTCTACCTTGACACCTTCATGAAATACAATATGACCCAAATAATCTACCTCCTTCACCCCAAAGAAACATTTGGATGGTTTGGCACATAATTGTTGCTCCTTTAGTAGCTGTAGCACCCTATCAACATGTTGAACATGATCCTCCCAAGACTTGCTATATATTAATATATCATCAAAAAATACTAACAAATTTTTTCAAAGGAAGGGTTTGAAAATAGAATTCATCAACCCTTGGATTGTGGAAGGTGCATTCGTAAGGCCAAAAGGCATGACCAAAAATTCACAATGGCCTTCATGAGTTCAAAATGCTGTTTTTGGGATATCTGTTTCCTTCATTCTAATATGATGATACCTTGAATGGAGATCCAACTTTGTGAAGTAGATTTATCCATGTATTTCATCTAACAATTCGTCAATGATAGGAATGGGAAACTTATTTTTAATGGTGATCTTGTTGACCTCCCTATAATCTGGACACATACTCCATGAGCCCTCTTTCTTGAGTACCATTACCACCAATGCAGAGTAAGAACTTTGGCTAGGTCTAATAATGCCAACCTCTAACATTTATTCAACCATATGATCAATTTCACTCTTGTGGGCATAAGGGTATCTGTAAGGCCTGATGTTAGGAGGAACGCTCCAAGGAATTAGGTGAATATCATGATCATGATCGCAAGTGGGTAGAAGACCTATGTGAATATCTTCAAATAATTTGGAATGATTATCAATGGTCCCTTGGATATCTAGGGGAATATATGGCTTAGATGTTTGAACATCTAGTGATCATAGTTGTACAATTACACCGTGATGCCCCTTTTTCAATAATTTTGTCATGCCATTAGAGCTGATCACCTTACTGGGTTTCCCTATGATACCCCTTAACTCAATCTCATTTCTTTCCAATGAATTTCATGAAAAGTTCTTGAAAATTAAAAGCCATTGTTCCCAATGATTGTAACCATTGGACTCCTAGTACGACATCAACACCACCCATGGGTATAGAAATCATTGGAATATTCATTACATATTCCCCCATAGTAAGATTGATCTTATGGCATTTTCCTAAGCAATTGATAGTTCCTCCATTTGCAATCATTAATTGAAACTTTGGCATTGGATATATAAAGCAATTG
>SNQJ01S0028462.1:60720-72153 GCA_010110895.2 Picea sitchensis | reverse complement strand
AATCTTGTTAGGGTCTACCTTGACACCTTCATGAGATACAATATGACCCAAATAATCTACCTCCTTCACCCCAAAGAAACATTTGGATGGTTTGGCATATAACTCTTGCTCCTTTAGTAGCTGTAGCACCCTGTCAACATGTCGAACATGATACTCCCAAGACTTGCTATATATTAGTATATCATCAAAAAATACTAACAAAATTTTTCAAAGGAAGGGCTTGAAAATAGAATTCATCAACCCTTGGATTGTGGAAGGTGCATTCGTAAGGCCAAAAGGCATGACCAAAAATTCATAATGGCCTTCATGAGTTCAAAATGCTGTTTTTGGGATATCTGTTTCCTTCATTCTAATGTGATGATACCTTGAATGGAGATCCAACTTTGTGAAGTAGATTTATCCATGTATTTCATCTAACAATTCGTCAATGACAGGAATGGGAAACTTATCTTTAATGGTGATCTTGTTGAGCTCTCTATAATCTGGAAACATACTCCATTAGCCCTCTTTCTTGAGTACCATTACGACCAATGCAGAGTAAGAACTTTGGCTAGGTCTAATAATGGCAGCCTCTAACATTTATTCAACCATATGCTCAATTTCACTCTTGTGGGCATAAGGGTATCTATAAGGCCTGATGTTAGGAGGAACGCTCCAAGGAATTAGGTGAATATCATGATCAAGATCGCGAGTGGGTAGAATACCTATGTGAATATCTTCAAATACTTTGGAATGATTATCAATGATCCCTTGGATATCTAGGGGAATATATGGCTTAGATGTTTGAACATCTAGTGAGCATAGTTGTACAGTTACACCCTGATGCCCCTTTTTCAATAATTTTGTCATGCCATTAGAGCTTATCACCTTACTGGGTTTCCCTATGACACCCCTTAACTCAATCTCATTTCCTTCCAATGAATTTCATGAAAAGTTCTTGAAAATTAAAAGCCACTGTTCGCAATGATTGTAACCATTGGAATCCTAGTACGACATCAACACCATCCATGGGTATAGAAATCATTGGAATAGTCATTACATATTCCCTCATAGTAAGATTGATCTTATGGCATTTTCCTAAGCAATTGATAGTTCCTCCATTGGCAATCATTACTTGAAACTTTGGTGTTGGATATATAAAGCAATTGAGAGATTTGGCTAATTTATAGTGAATGAAATTATGAGTACTACCAAAATCAATTAGGACTATTAAATTTTTCTTTTTGATATATCCTTAGATCTTGAGGGTTTGAGGAGTGCTAATTCCAGCCAATGCATCACATGATATGGTGGGGGTCAAATATTCAGAAGAATTCTCTTCTACATTTTTGTCTTGAGATGGTTCTTGTTCTTCTTCCTCTTCACAATCTATGTAGAATAGTTTCTTCTCACCACACTTATGTCCCTTACTGTACTTGCTATCACAATTAAAGCATAAACCTTTTGATTTTCTTTCCTCCAATTGTTGAGGTTTCAACCTTATAGGTTGAGGTGGTTTAGAAGAAGGAACATTATTCTCTTGATAGATGTTACGAGTGGTCCTTCTAGTAGCCATAGCCATATTTTTACTTTAAACATTTCTCGTCACCCTGACCACATTCTCCAATGATTTGGGTTCACAAAAGCAAACCTCATGTTGAATGTTATCCTTTAAAGTTCATATGAATACATCAATCAAGTGCTCATATGGAATATCCGTCACCTTTATATTCAATCTTTGTAAGTTCTCAATGTGCTCCGCAAATGAACCCTTTTGCTTGAGATTTATCAATTGGCTGAAGAAGGTATTACTCCTTGTATCCCCATAGTGTGCTATCATTTATTTCATGTAAATTTTCCAAGTGACAAGTGATTTGTGAGAACAAAGCCATCAATACCACACAAATTGATTGGGTTCTAAATATAAAGATGCAATTCATACCTTTTGTGTGTGTGGCACATCATGTAGATCAAAGAACTGCTCCATATGGAGCATCCATGTGATTGGATCCTTGTCATGAAACTTCCTCATATCGATCTTAGGAAAGTGGTTGATATTCAACCCAAAGTTGGAGTTTCTATTGTCTTGATTCATCTTCCTTTTGTCCTTATCATGAATTTCATGGGATACATTATAACTTTCAGGTGGCCTCTCTATTAGTAACTTTTTCAATCCTTCCATGATCTCCCCTTTTAAACCATCCATCTTAGTATCCATTATCGCTTCCAGCTTAGCCTCAGTTGAATCCATCATCCCTTGTAGTTCATATTTTGTTAGTGCCTTCTTTTGTAAATAATTTATGTCCCTGTGCATTTCTTCACCTTCATCAAGAGTCCAAGTAGGGTTGTCTGAAGACTTATTTGGTGTAGAAGTTCCCTTTTTTGGTGGCATGTTGGCCAAGTATCACTGCAAGGTAGGAATTCCTAATTGGATTAGGTAGAGGTCCTCACAGACAAGGGAGTGTCAGGTGCTATAGTTCTCTAATATACGCGTGGGGTCCAACAATAATACTCGGCCCAATATCTCATGGCACAAACAAAGGAGGCTTGATCATGCCCTTAGCCATACTATTCGACTACCCAGGTGTTAGAAAAATGAGTGTGCTCATTTCACCATAAACAATATAGAAATATTTTCACCCAACCATAGGCACAAAGGCCACCACTAAGCACCTTAACCTTGACAGACAAAATAATTTCGGTAGCATACCAATAACCAACCAAGGCTAGCACACCAAGCAAGGATAACCAAAAACTAAGAAGGATTTCCAAACCAATAACCTAAGACAAAGTCAATACTGCAACATTTTCATTTCTCCTTCGCTCATACACACTTCTTGTCCTTATGCAGTCGTGAGTGAGTGAGTGAAAAATGAGATCTGGCTCCCTTTATTTATACCGCTCCATCTTAACTGTCTGGGCCGACTTCTCTTCTTCGGGGATAATAACTCAATATTAATTTATTCTATTAATATGACTTGTCTTCTAGGGTTATTATCCAAAGATTTAGGGTTTCTCTTGCTTCCTGGAATATTCTATTGTCAAAGGATACATGTGGAGGCTAATAGATCCCATAGCTACCATAATATCAACACTCCCTCCTAGATAAAAAGGTTTTAAAGGCAATGGTCTTGAGAAAAAAATACCATTCAACCGGTAGCATCATCATATCCACATAGACTATCTCATGATCAAATCACGAGCACCATCATCACTATCCAACTAGATAGTCTCTAGGGAAATCAAAACAATGCCATCTAATAGAAAATAACTGTGTTTATACATAGTAGTATTCAAATAATATACAGTGGTTCAAAACCACTCCTAGTAGCACACTGCTACTAACTAGTGACACACAATCACTACCAGTGGATCACATCCGCCATAGTAGCATACAACTACTCTAGAGAGACATACAATCTCTATAATAATCATATCATCTGATATCAACAATATCATGATAAAAATTGATTCATCTGGGCCATTCTTCTAGTCACATATGTGAGATATGGAAGAGCATGTACCCTTAGAAAGTAACACATCAACCATGGGATATCTGGACTATTCTTCCCAAGCATAGAAGAATAATTGTCCCTGATTTCTGAGCCTGGACCATTCACCTAACTGGGCCATTCCTCCAACACTAATCATAGTGCAACCTGGAGAGAATGAGTCTGCCCTAGGGAATGCCTGCCCCTGATTGCTAAACCTGGAACATTCACCTAATTGAGCCATTCGTCTGACACTAATCATAATTCAACCTGGAGAGAACGAGTCTTCCCTAGAGAATACTTGTCCTTGATTTCCGAACTTGGACCATTCACCTAACTGGGTCATTCCTCCAACACTAATCATAGTGCAACTTGGAGAGAATGAGTCTGCCCTAGGGAATGAATTCTCAGAGTCTACCCTAGGGAATGACTGTTTGGACCATTTCCTAAGGAAATGACTATCCTGCACCAACCTCCAAAACATAACATTCTTCGAAATTGCTCACAATGTGAACTTCAAAAGAATGATTGCCCAACGAGGCAGACCATTCTACTTGAACACTACTTAGAGTGTCTTCCAAGAAGAATGAATGTCCTAGACCATTCCCCCACATTGGCCACAAGGGGAATTTCTATTTATGATACATCAAAAATCTATCGGACCATTTTCATTACGAAAATGATTGTCCGATCTGGACCATTTTCCGAACTGGAAAATGACTATCCGTAAAAAATCTTGAATCGCTTTTCAAACTGGAAAGGAACTGCCCAACCTGGACCATTTTCAAAAATGTAAAATAACTTTCCATGAATCAATAACATATCAGTTCTCCCTCCCAACTTGGGGATCAATCTCTTCCCTTTCATCTAAGGGCGTTATCTCCACAAGCCCCATCTTGTCCCTTAAGTATGCAAACTTTATCCTGGACAAAGGCTTTGTCAAAATATCTACTACCTGCTCATCTGTGGAGATATACTGTAGTTTCACTTCTCCTTCTTGAACTTTATCATGAATAAAGTAGTATTTGATCTCAATATGTTTCGACTGGTCATGAAACACTAGGTGTTCTAATAGCCTCATACAAATTTGATTGTCACAGTATATTATAGTTGAATATGGTACCTAATCAAATAATCCAGAAATCAAATTCCTCAACCATACTGCTTCGGTACATGCCTCACATGCTGTGATATATTCTGCTTCTGATGTGCTGAGTGCAACAAACTTATGTTTCATGCTGGCCCATGATATCATAGCAGAGCCCAAACTGAAACACATCCCTTAAGTATTCCTTCTATCTTCTGCACTCCTTGCCCAATATGAATATGTGAATCCATGAAGCTGTATATCACTGGATGAGGTGTATCTTAAACCATAGTTTAATGTCACAAGAATATATCTTAGAACATGATTTGTAGCTATCCAGTGCTCATGTCTGGGTTCCACTTGGAACTGGCTTAAAGTGTTTACAACAAAGAAAATATCTAGTCGCGTATTCACTAGATACATCAATGACCCAACCAATTTCCGATATAGGGAAGGGTCTATTGGATCAGAATTTGAGTCTCTTACTTTTCTTATATCTGTGGTCATAAGAGTGGCCATGGATTCACTATCCATCATTCCAAATTTATGAAGAATCTTCACTGCATACTTTCCTTGTCCAAGGAATATTTCACCATGCTTCTGCCATACTTCTAGTCCCACGTAACAGTGCATGAGACCAATATCTTTCATATCAAACTCATAAGCTAATTCCTTCTTACGCTAGGTGATGAGATATTCTGCACCTATCAAGAATAAATCATCGACATACAACAATAGAATCACAGGTGCATTGTTCACAACCTTGTAGTTGATATTTCGATCTGCATGACTCTTAGAGAAACCATGTCTTATTAAGTAACTGTCAATTCTGGCATACCAAGTTCTTTGAGCTTGCTTGAGTCCATACATGGATTTCTTTAATATGAAAACATGAGTGTCTATAGGATGCACCTCAAAACCTTGAGGTTTTTCAATGTATACTTCTTATTCAATGGCCCCACTGAGAAAGGTTGTATTTACATCCATTTGATGTAAACTCCATCCCATGGAAGCAACAAGAGACATAATGGCTCTAATAGAAGTATATCTAGAAACAAGAGCAAAGGTTTCGTCATAATCTTCTCCCTCCTTCTGGGAGAACCCTCTAGCCATGAACCTTGACTTGTAATTATATATGCTTCCATATACTGCATGTTTGATCTTGTAGACCCATTTTGAAGTTACCATTGATTTTTCCTTGGGTCTAGGCACAATTTATCATACGCCAATTTTCATGATGGACTGTATTCTTCTGTCATGGTTTCTTTCCACTATTTATTTTGAACCGCTTCTTCAAATGTGGTGGGTTCTTCATTTATAAGTTTTGTCATACATGCTACATAGATGGAGAATATTTTGGGCTTCTTGCTTTTATTTGAAAGTGCCACTTGGAGCTTTGAGTCTTTCTGCTTCTTGTAGAGTAACTTCAATCCAAGCTAGACATTTTCTAGTTTTGGGTACAATGACTGATTCAATAGGTTCACATGGTTGCATCGGATGATCAAGTTTTTCTGGTTATTTATTCTAACTTTTTGGAATACATGTGCTTTCTTCTTTAGGCTCTTCATATTATTCTTCCATGGATTCTTCTATAGATTTCTTGAAAACCATGTTCTCTTTGAAGGTTACGTCTCTGTTGAATTCAATTTTATGTTGTTCTGGAATATAGATTTTGTAGGATTTGGAGGATTCACTATATCCAACAAATATGCCTTTCTTTCCTGATGGTTCTACTTTCTTCCTTTTATCCTTGGGGATATGAATGTAAACAGGGAACCCAAAGATTCTTAAGTGTTCCACATTAGGTTTCTTTCCTGAGAAGGATTCTTCTGGAGTCATATCCTTCAATATGTAGTGGGGAATTCTATTCTGAACATATATTGTTGTCATGGATGCTTCTCCTCATAAATACATGGATAAACCTTTATCATTCATTAGTGCCTTCACGATTTCTTCAATGGAACTATTCTTCCTTTCTGCTACACCATTTTGTTGAGGATTATGAGGAAAGATTAGCTCCCTTCTAATCCCTACTGATTTGCATAAGGCAAAAAATTCCTTGAATGTGTATTCTACTCCATTACCTGTTCTCAAAGTCTTGATTTTCTTGCTTGTGAGGTTTTCTATTTCTGCTTTGAATTCTTGAAACTTGTTGAAAACTTCATCCTTTGTCCTCAAGAGATATAACCAAGTCTTTCTTGAGTAATCATCTATGAAGGTTACATAATAAGAGAACCTCCTAGATATTTGACTTGCACCAGACCACAAACATCTGAATGTATTAGATCTATCATCTCCTTAGACCTATTATCGCTACTTGAGAATGGCTTCTTAACATTTTTACCAAGTGCACATCCTCTGCAAATTCCTTCATGTGTAGATTGTAGTTCTGGTATTCCTTCAACCATTTTCTTGAGGAAAGGTAATTCTTGATAGTTAAGATGAGAATACCTTCTATGCCAAAGTTCACTGGGATTGACTTCATCATGTACAAGAGCTTCATCATTACATTCTAGTAGTCTGTATAATCTGCCTTCACAAGTTCAAATAACTGTAGCATTCTCTATGTTGGAGTCTCTAGACCAAGATAATACTTCACCATATACAAAGGCTATTCTATGTCCTTTGTCTTCTAAGCAAGATATAGATACAATATTATTTTCTAAACTAGGTACATATAAGAAATTACTCAAATGAACATTGTTACTCGATTCCGATTTGATGGAGGCTTGACCAATTTCTTTGAATGGATAGGTGTTCTTGTCTCCAAGTTCTACTTTGTGAGTTGTCTTCTTTTCATTCAGATTGGAAAGTCTGATCTGGTTTCATGTCATATGCCTAGAAGCTCCACTGTCAATTATCCACATGTCATCTTCAAGAGTTCTTGTAAGAGTTGAATAGTGTAGATGATCTGCCTTTTCATTCATGATTTCAGTTGACTGATAGCTGGTCAAAATTTGACTTTGACCCAAAATTTAAACCTTGACATTTTTTCCTTCTGAGAGTGCCAATAGGTGCACTGGACTAAGGCACACTAGAATATCCTCTCCTTGAGTAAAGTGTTCCATAATAAGGTGCTGGGCAAGAGGTTTTAGGGTTTGCAGCTGCACCTTCTAGTAACCCTAGCAACAATGCTTCAATAACTCCACCTGATATAAACCCTAGCGACAGTTCTTCAACGAGCTTTATAATCTTATGGCTTAACTTCCTTTTGGTGGTTATACTGACTCAAGGAGGTGTGGTCCCATAACTTGTTATAAAAATAGGTGTGCTCGTTTCACCATAGACAATATAACAATATTGTCACCCAACCATAAGCACAAAGGCCACCCCCGAGCACCCTAACCTTGATAGACAAAATAATTCCGGTAGCAGACCAATAGCTAACCAAGGTTAGCGCACTAAGAAAGGATAACCAAAAATCAAGCAGAAAGTCCAAACCAATAACCCAAGACAAAGTCACTACTGAAATAGTTGTAGTTCTCCTTCACTCATGCACACTTCTTGTCCTTATGCAGTTGTGAGTGAGTGAGTGAAAAATGAGATCTAGCACCTTTTATTTATACTACTCCATATTAACTGACTCGGTCAAATTCTCTTCTTGGGGGATAATAACTCAATATTAATTTATTCTATTAAGCCAACATGTCTTCTAGGGTTATTATCTAAAGCTTTAGGGTTTCTATTGCTTCCCGAGATATTCTAGTCTCGTCAAAGGTTACATGTGGAGGCTAATACATCCCACAACTACCATAATATCAACACCATGTACTAGAGAGTGATCTCCCCGAGTGTTGTTCTCAATGTACTATAGCAACAAGATGACCAAAATGTTTACTCGGTAAGTCTCAGGATTCTAGGGGGTCTCCCGATATACACTAGGTACGTGGGAGCTCAAATCCATAGTAGTGATGTCTAATGTGCAACCGTTCGAAAGGGGCCTTCCGATATACTCTAGGTACATGGAAGAACCACATTGTCCCCGGGTTGTAGCGTTGACCAGTAACGATAGATCCTATGTTTAGAGACGTCATAACACGTATGTACCTAGAAAAATCCCTAAGTTTCTCTCAAATTTATGCGATACACATTTTATCCCACTTTATTCTAATTTTTGAATCACCCCAATTGGATCTTTTAGTCAAAATATATGCAAATTTCCAAATAAAAAACACACCTTTTAAACTCGGATTTGGAGGTTGTTCTGCTAGCCGACCTTTATTCTATTGTATATTTACAACTTTAGCCCTTCTAGGTATGATTTTTTTTTATGTAGTTCTCTGATATTTCCTCTTTGCAATTCTAGAGGTTTGATCAAAATTGGATGTGCCAAGTGGAAGTTATGGTGATTTCCCCATGCCTTGTTGATTTTTGGCCTTTCCAGGAGAGTGTACTTGTAAAGCGTTCCAAGCACACAATATGTGATATATTATTCTAAAACTTGCTCCAGAAATACTACAGACTGTTCGCTGTCCAATGCAACTAGTCTCACTTAATTTGGATACTCACTGAAGACAATATCACTATTTGAGACTAGTTAATAGGACTAGTCATCTACCCTATCTTACATAGGGTGTATCTCAAAATTAGGATGACCTAGAAGCTGAAATTTTTACCAAATCTACCTTGATAATTCCTATGAATATACTCCACGTTTCACGGTTTGAAGAATCACAAAAAAAAGTTATAGTGAATATTCCACGATGAATGAATTCAGGATGATTCAAGAACCCGATCTTACACAGGCTGTATCTCTGAAAGTATAAATCCTAAGAAGCCAAGAGTTTAACCACAAGTACTTTCATCAATCTAATAATATTCCAAGGTGTCTCAGATGCAACAATGACACCCTAAGACCTTTATCTCTGATACCAAATGTTAGGAACCGAATATAAAAATAGCATAAAAACCTCAGAATAAGTACTCAACGCCTTGAAAAAGAGAGAAATTCAAATACTAAGCCTCTTCGAGGGGGAAACCTCCTTATACATCATATGAATTCACAAATACAAGATGATTCCAAATGAAAAGGTCACCTTGGTATATATAGGAGACTAGGAGGTACAATTACAACTAAAGGACCCAAGCTGACATAAATAAAATAACAATACTAATGTAATATGCCCCAATTAAGGGGTAATGTGCGACTATTTAGGGCTGAACAGATATCAACAAGGAATCATTGATCAATGAAGAAACAATGAATACTCCAATCGAAGTAGAATGGTTGTTAGATGTAAAAAAGATCCGGATTTTATGAGCAGAATGAAATAAATATAGATTATTAACATGTGCTTAACACAAATAACAGAGATACAGTAAAACTGGTTTTCTATTCAATAACGAAATAAGCTGAAACTGTAAAATGCAACGGAAACAAGCTTGCTGGAATGGTAGCGGCTTATCTCTGAGAAGAGATGTGACGACAACGCCCATTCGCAAGAAGAAGGTTACAATGAGGCTCTTAAGGCCATTTTACAATAAGCAAGAATGCCCAAAACCCTAGACATAAAAAAACCTAACCCTAGGAGATGAAGCGCCAAAAGTCATGTGGGCCCCGTTTGGGTAAGTTAGTACATCAACTTCCCGAGGTCGTAACTTTTGCATTTGATCTCCGTTTTAGGTGTGTGATAGCCGTTGGAAAGGTATCGTCGAGGAGATTCATTTTGGGGGCTCAATCATTCCTTCAACTATCATTGAGGAGCTCGATCCAGAAAAACCTTCATTTAGGCCCTCAAAATAACCCCGGAAGTTAAAACTGCTAAAAATAGTAAATTGCCAAAATTGTCAGAAAACTGTTTTGAGCCAGTTGGAAAAGGTGGGTGGCCATCGATATCCATCTAGATCAATTCTCCCTCCATAGGAAGCAATGGTCTCCATTGCGTTGAGGTCCCCCATCAGATGAGGAAATTTCTGCTGAATTTGGCCCTGGTTGAGCCACTTGCCTTAGTGCAGGAGCTGCCCTGCTTTGACGACTCGATAAAGCTAGATCCTTTGTTGTCAAGTTCCCTTGATTTGTCTATCCACAATCTGATCATTGGATGCCTATTGTAGGCAGTCGGGGTTGAGCTCTGTTGGTGTCAGTTGTTCTGCTACTTCTGAGGTGTCTAATAATGGTGGGAAATAAGGGCAAAGGAGATCCATGTTGAACATTAGGTGCAAACCAAGGAAAGGAGGAATGTTGAGCTCAAAATCATTATCCCCCATGGCCTTGGTGATAGTGTACGACCCATAACGGAGTGGGCGAAGCTTCCGATGGGGTTCTGTAAGGCGTTCTTTCTGCAAGTGCAACCAAACTTTGTCGCCCACTTGAAACTTATGCAACACTCGATGTTGATCATGGAGTTGTTTGTACTTGTCATTGGAATTCTGTAGGATATCCTGAACCTGTTGGCAGATGTGCTAGATCCACTCAATGAACCGGGTGGCTTTGTCAGCTTCAGTTGGAGCAGGAGATGAGTCAGTCAAGGTGACCGCAAGGGGAAGTGCAACATCTATGAGTCCCAATGGTTGCAATCCCAACCCCACTTGAAAGGGGCTGTGGCCGGTTGAGCTATGCAGGGCTCGGTTGTAGCTATGCTGGACATAGGGAAGGCTCTCATCCCATGTGCAAGGGTGATTTGAATTATACATGTGAAGGATATGCACAATCATTTGATTTACAACCTCGGTTTGGCCATCTATCTGGGGGTGGAAGGCCGTGGATTTGGTGAGCTTGGTGTTTGGTAGTGACCAGAGGCTCGACCAGAATGTGCTGAGAAATCGACTATCCTGATCTGAGACAATGGTTTGTGGGATTCCAAAATGTACCTAGACTCATTCAAAGAAGAGCTTGGCAGTGGCCTCTGCTGTGATGCTCTTCTTGCAGGCAACCAG
>SNQJ01S0028462.1:42738-60670 GCA_010110895.2 Picea sitchensis | reverse complement strand
CTTATGTCCCTTACTGTACTTGCTATCACAATTAAAGCATAAACCTTTTGATTTTCTTTCCTCGAATTGTTGAGGTTTCAACCTTGTAGGTTGAGGTGCTTTAGAAGAAGGAACATTATTCTCTTGATATATGTTACGAGTGGTCCTTCTAGTAGCCATAGCCATATTTTTACTTTAAACATTTCTCGTCACCCTGAACACATTCTCCAATGATTTGGGTTCACAAAGGCAGACCTCATTTTGAATGTTATCCTTTAAAGTTCATATGAATACATGAATCAAGTGCTCATCTGGAATATCCGTTACCTTTATATTCAATCTTTGGAAGTTCTCAATGTGCTCCGCAATTGAACCCTTTTGCTTGAGATTTATCAATTACCTGAAGAAGGTATTGCTCCTTGTATCCCCATAGTGTGCTATCATTTATTCCGTGTAAATTTTCCAAGTGACAAGTGATTTGTGAGAACAAAGCCATCAATACCACACAAATTGATTGGGTTCTAAATATAAAGATGCAATTCGTACCTTTTGTGTGTGTGGCACATCATGTAGATCAAAGAACTGCTCCATATGGAGTATCCATGTGATTGGATCCTTGTCATCAAACTTCCTCATATCAATCTTAGGAAAGTGGTTGGTCTTCAACCCAAAATTGGAGTTTCTGTTGTCTTGATTCATCTTCCTTTTGTCCTTATCATGAATTTCATGGGATACATTATAACTTTCATGTGGCTTCTCTATTAGCAATTTTTTCAATCCTTCCATGATCTCCCCTTTTAAACCATCCATCTTAGTATCCATTATCGCTTCTAGCTTAGCTTTAGTTGAATCCATCATCCCTTGTAGTTCATATTTTGTTAGTGCCTTCTTTTGTAAATAATTTATGTCCCTGTGCATTTCTTCACCTTCATCAAGAGTCCAAGTAGGGTTTTTTGAAGGCTTATTTGGTGTAGAAGTTCCCTTTTTTGGTGGCATGTTGGCCAAGTATCACTGCAAGGTAGGAATTCCTAATTGGATTAGGTAGAAGTCCTCATAGACAAGGGAGTGTCAGGTGCTATAGTTCTCTAATATACGTGTGGGGTCCAACAATAATACTCGGCCCAATATCTCATGGCACTAACAAAGGAGGCTTGACCATGCCCTTAGCCGTACTATTCGACTACCCAAGTGTTAGAAAAATGGGTGCGCTCATTTCACCATAAACAATATAGAAATATTTTCACCCAACCATAGGAACAAAGGCCATCACCGAGCACCTTAACCTTGACAGACAAAACAATTTCGGTAGCATACCAATAACCAACCAAGGCTAGTGCACCAAGAAAGGATAACCAAAAAATAAGTAGGATTTCCAAACCAATAACCTAGGACAAAGTCAATACTGCAACATTTGCATTTCTCCTTCACTCATGCACACTTCTTCTCCTTATGCAGTCGTGAGTGAGTGAGTGAAAAATGAGATCTAGCTCCCTTTATTTATACCGCTCCATCTTAATTGTCTGGGCCGACTTCTCTTCTTCGAGGCTAATAAATCAATATTGATTTATTCTATTAAGCTGACTTGTCTTCTAGGGTTATTATCCAAAGATTTAGGGTTTCTCTTACTTCCTGGAATATTCTACTCTTGTCAAAGGATACACGTGGAGGCTAATAGATCCCATAGCTACCATAATATCAAAACTCCCTCCTAGATAAAGAGGTTTTAAAGGCAATGGTATTGAGAAAAAACATACCATTCAAATGGTAGCATCATCATATCCACATAGACTATCTCATGATAAAATCATGAGCACCATCATCACTATCCAACTAGATAGTCTCCATGGAAATTAGAACAATGCCATCCAATAGAAAATAACTGTGTTTATACATAGTAGTATTCAAATAATATCCAGTGGTTCAAAACCACTTCTAGTAGCACACTGCTACTAACCAGTGACACACAGTCACTACCAGTGGATCACATCCACCATAGTAGCATACAACTACTCTAGAGAGACATACAGTCTCTACAATAATCATATCATATGATATCAACAATATCATGATACAAATTGATTCATCTGGGCCATTCTTCCAGTCACATATGTGAGATATGGAAGAGCATCTACCCTTAGAAAGTAACACATCAACCATGGGATATCTGGACTATTCTTCCCAAGCATAGAAGAATAACTGTCCCTGATTTTTAAGCTTGGGCCATTCACCTAACTGGGCCATTCCTCCAACACTAATCATAATGAAACATGGAGAGAATGAGTCTGCCCTAGGGAATGCCTATCCCTGATTGCTAAACTTGGACCATTCACCTAACTAGGCCATTCCTTTGACACTAATCATAGTGTAACTTAGAGAGAATGAGTCTTCCCTAGAGAATACTTGTCCTTGATTTCCAAATCTGGACCATTCACCTAACTAGGCCATTCCTCCAACACTAATCATAGTGCAACTTTGAGAGAATTAGTTTTCCCTAGGGAATGAATTCTCGGAGTCTACCCTAGGGAATGACTGTCTAAGCCATTTCCTAAGAAAATGACTGTCCTACACCAACCTCCAAAACATACCATTCTTCGAAACTGCTCACAATGTGAACTTCGAAAGAATGATTTCCCGACGAGGCAGACCATTCTACTTGACCACTACTTAGAGTGTCTGCCAAGAAGAATGAATGTCCTAGACCATTCCCCCACATTGGACACAAGGGGAATTGCTATCTATGATACATCAAAAATCTATCAGACCATTTTCATTACGAAAATGATTGTCCGATTTGGACCATTTTCCGAATTGGAAAATGACTATCCGTAAAAAATCTTGAATCGCTTTTCAGACTGGAAAGGAACTGCCCAACCTGGACCATTTTCCAAACTGTAAAATAAATTCCCATGAATCAATAACATATCAGTTCTCCCTCCCAAATCAGGGAGAAATATCTTCCCTTTCATCTAAGGGAGTTATCTCCATGAGCCCCATCTTGTCCCTTAAGTATGCAAACTTTATCCTGGACAAAGGATTTGTCAAAATATCTACTACCTGCTCATCTGTGGAGATATACTATAGTTTCACTTCTCCTTCTTGGACTTTATCATGAATAAAGTAGTATTTGATCTCAATATGTTTTGACTGATCATGAAACACTAGGTGTTCTAATAGCCTCATACAAATTTGATTGTCACAGTATATTACAGTTGAATATGGTACCTAATCAAATAATCCATAAATCAAATTCCTCAACCATACTGCTTCGGTACATGCCTCACATGCTGTGATATATTCTGCTTCTAATGTGATGAGTGAAACAAACTTATGTTTCATGTTGGCCCATGATATCATAGCAGAGCCCAAACTGAAACACATCCCTTAAGTATTCCTTCTATCTTCTACACTCCTTGCCCAATCTGAATATGTGAATCCATGAAGCTGTATATCACTGGATGAGGTGTATCTTAAACCATAGTTTAATGTCCCAAGAATATATCTTAGAACATGATTTGCAGCTATCCAGTGCTCATGTCTGGGTTCCACCTGGAATTGGCTTAAAGTGTTTACAACAAAGAAAATATCTAGTCGCGTATTCACTATATACATCAATGACCCAACCAATTTCCAATATAGGGATGGGTCTATTGGATCAGAATTCGAGTCTCTTACTTTTCTTATATCTGTGGTCATAAGAGTGGCCATGGATTCACAATCCATCATTCCAAATTTATGAAGAATCTTCATTGCATACTTTCCTTGTCCAAGGAATATTTCACCACGCTTTTGCCATACTTCTAGTCCCAAATAACAATGCATGAGACCAATATCTTTCATATCGAACTCATAAGATAATTCCTTCTTACGCTAGGTTATGAGATATTCTGCACCTATCAAGAATAAATCATCGACATACAATAGTAGAATCACAGGTGCATTGTTCACAACCTTTTAGTTGAGATTTCGATCTGCATGACTCTTAGAGAAACCAAGTCTTATTAAGTAATTGTCAATTCTGGCATACCAAGTTCTTGGAGCTTGCTTGAGTCCATACATGGATTTCTTTAATATGCAAACATGAGTGTCTATAGGATGCACCTCAAAACCTTGAGGTTTTTCAATGTATACTTCTTATTCAATGGCCCCATTGAGAAAGGTTGTATTTATATCCATTTGATGTAAACTCCATCCCATGGAAGAAAAAAGAGACATAATGACTCTAATAGAAGTATATCTAGCAACAAGAGCAAACGTTTCGTCATAATCTTCTCCTTCCTTCTGGGAGAACCCTCTAGCCATGAACCTTGACTTGTAATTATATATGCTTCCATACACTGCATGTTTGATCTTGTAGACCCATTTTGAAGTTACCATTGATTTTTCCTTGGGTCTAGGCACAATTTCTCATACGCCAATTTTCACGATGGATTAGTATTCTTCTGTCATGGTTTCTTTCCACTATTTATTTTGAACCGCTTCTTCAAATGTGGTGGGTTCTTCATTTATAAGTTTTGTCATACATGCTACATAGATGGAGAATCTTTTGGGCTTCTTGCTTTCTTTGAAAGTGCCACTTGGAGCTTTGAGTCTTTTTGCTTCTTGTAGAGTAGCTTCAATCCAAGCTAGACATTTTCTAGTTTTGGGTATAATGATTGATTCAATAGGTTCACATGGTTGCATCGGATGATCAAGTTTTTCTAGTTATTTATTCTGACTTTCTAGAAGACATGTGCTTTCTTCTTTAGGCTCTTCATATTATTCTTCCATTGATTCTTCTATATATTTCTTGAAAACCATGTTCTCTTTGAAGGTTACGTCTCTGTTGAATTCAATTTTATGTTGTTCTGGAATATAGATTCTATAGGATTTGGAGGATTCACTATATCCAACAAATATGCCCTTCTTTCCTGAGGGTTCTACTTTCTTCCTTTTATCCTTGTGGATATGAATGTAAACAGGGCACCCCAAGATTGTTAAGTGTTCCACATTAGGTTTCTTTCCTGAGAAGGATTCTTTTGGAGTCATATCCTTCAATATGCAGTGGGGAATTCTATTATGAACCTATATTGTTGTCATGGATGTTTCTCCTCATAAATACATGGATAAACCTTTATCATTCATTAGTACCTTCACGATTTCTTCAATGGAACTATTCTTCCTTTCTGCTACACCATTTTGTTGAGAATTATGAGGAATGATTAGCTCCCTTCTAATCCCTGCTGATTTGCATAAGGCAACAAATTCCTTGAATGTGTATTCTCCTCCATTACGTGTTCTCAAAGTCTTGATTTTCTTGCTTGTGAGGTTTTCTATTTCTGCTTTGAATTCTTGAAACTTGTTGAAAACTTCATCCTTTGTCTTCAAGAGATATAACCAAGTCTTTATTGAGTAATCATCTATGAAGGTTACATAATAAAGAGAACCTCCTAGATATTTGATTGGCATCGGACTGCAAACATCTGAATGTATTAGATCTAGGATTTCCTTAGATCTATTATCACTACTTGAGAATGTCTTCTTAACATTTTTACTAAGTGCACATCCTCTGCAAAGTCCTTCATGTGTAGATTGTAGTTATGGTATTCCTTCAACCATTTTCTTGAGGAAAGGTAATTCTTGATAGTTAAGATGAGCATACCTTCTATGCCAAAGTTCACTAGGATTGACTTCATCATGTACAAGAGCTTCATCATTATGTTCTAGTAGTCTGTATAATCTGCCTTCACGAGTTCCAATAACTCTAGCATTCTCTATGTTGGAGTCTCTAGACCAAGATAATACTTCACCATCTACAAAGGCTATTCTATGTCCTTTGTCTTCTAAGCAAGATTTAAATACAATATTATTTTCTAAACTAGGTACATATAAGAAATTACTCAAATGAACATTGTTACCCGATTCCAATTTGATGGAGGCTTGACCAATTCCTTTAAATGGATAGGTTTTCTTGTCTCCAAATTCTACTTTGTCGGATGTCTTCTTTTCATTCAGATTGGAAAGTCTGACTTGGTTTCCTTTCATATGCCTGGAAGCTCCATTGTTAATTATCCACATGTAATCTTCAAGAGTTCTTGCAAGAGTTGAATAGTGTAGATGATCTGCCTTTTCATTCATGATTTCAATTGACTGATAGCTGGTCAAAATTTGACTTTGACTGGTCAAACATTGACTTTGACCCAAAATTTAAACCTTGACGTTTTTTCCTTCTGAGAGTGCCAATAGGTGTGTTGGACTAAGGCGCACTAGAATATCCTCTCCTTGAGTAAAGTGTTCCATAATAAGGTGTTGGGCAAGATGTTTTAGGGTTTGCAACTGCACCTACTAATAACCCTAGCAACAATGCTTCAGTAACTCCACCTGATAGAAACCCTAGTGAAAGTTATTCAACGATATTTATAATCTTATGGATTAACTTCCTTCCGGTGGTTAGACTGACTGAAGGAGGTGTGGGCCCATAACCTGTTAGAAAAATGGGCGTGCTCATTTCACCATAGACAATATAGCCAACCATAGGCACAAAGGCCACCCCCGAGCACCTTAACCTTGATAGAAAAAATAATTCCGGTAGCAGGCCAGTAGCTAACCAAGGTTAGCGCACCAAGAAAGGATAACCAAAAACCAAGCAGAAATTCCAAACCAATAACCCAAGACAAAGTCATTACTGAAATAGTTGTAGTTCTCCTTCACTCATGCACACTTCTTGTCCTTATGCAGTTGTGAGTGAGTGAGTGACAAATGAGATCTAACTCCCTTTATTTATACTGCTCCATCTTAACTGACTGGGTCAACTTCTCTTCCTGGGGGATAATAACTCAATATTAATTTATTCTATTAAGCCGACATGTCTTCTAGGGTTATTATCCAAAGCTTTAGGGTTTCTATTACTTCCCGAAATATTCCAGTCTCATCAAAGGTTACATGTGGAGGCCAATACCTCCCGCAACTACCATAATATCAACACCATGTACTAGAGAGTGATCTCCCCGAGTGTTGTTCTCAATGTACTATAGCAACAAGATGACCAAAATGTTTACTCGGTAAGTCTCAGGATTCTAGGGGGTCTCCCGATATACACTAGGTACGTGGGAGCTCAAATCCATAGTAGTGATGTCTAATGTGCAACCATTCGAAAGGGGCCTTTCGATATACTCTAGGTACGTGGAAGAACCACACTATCCCCAGGTTGTAGCGTTGACCAATAACGATAGATCCTATGGTTAGAGATGTCATAACACGTATGTACCTAAAAAAATCCCTAAGTTTCTCTCAAATTTATGTGATACACATTTTATCCCACTTTATTCTAATTTTTGAATCACCCCAATTGGATCTTTTAGTCAAAATATATGCAAATTTCCAAAAACAAAACACACCTTTTAAACTCAGATTTGGAGGTTGTTATGCTGGATGACCTTTATTTTGTTGTATATTTACAACTTCAACCCTTCTAGGTATGAAATTTTGTTATGTAGTTCTCTGATATTTCCTCTCTTCAATTCTAGAGGTCTGATCAAAATTGGATGTGCCAAGTGGAAGTTATCGTGATTTCCCCATGCCTTGCTGATTTTTGGCCTTTCCAAGAGAGTGTACTTGTAAAGCGTGCCAATCACACAATATGTGATATATTATTCTGAAAATTGCTCCATAAATACTATAGACTATTCGTTGTCCAATGCAACTAGTCTCACTTAGTTTGGATACTCACTGAAGACAATATAACTGTTTGAGACTAGTTAATAGGACTAGTCAGCTACCCTATCTTACATAGGGTGTATCTCAAAATTAGGATGACCCAGAAGCTGAAATTTTTACCAAATCTACCTTGATAATTCCTATGAATATACTCCACATTTCACGGTTTGAAGCATCACAAAAAAAGTTATAGTGAATATTCCGCGATGACTGAATTCATGATGATTCAGGAACCCAATCTTACACAGGCTATATCTTCGAAAGTATAAATCCTAAGCAGTTGAGAGTTTAACCACAAGTAATTTCATCCATCTAATAATATTCCAGGGTATCTCAGATGTAGCAATGAAACCCTAAGACCTTGATCTCTGATACCAAATGTTAGGAACCAAATATAAAAATAGCATAAAAACCTCAGAATAAGTACTCAACACCTTGAAAAAGAGAGAAATTCAAATAATAAGCCTCTTCGAGGGGGAAACCTCCTTATACATCATATGAATTCACAAATACAAGATGATTCCAAATGAAAAGGTCTCCTTGGTATATATTGGAGACTAGGAGGTACCATTACAACTGAAGTACCCAAGCCGACATAAATAAAATAACAATACTAATATAATATGCCCCAATTAAGGGGTAATGTGCCACTATTTAGGGCTTAACATATATCAACAAGGAATCATTGATCAATGAAGAAACAATGAATACTCCAATCGAAGTAGAATGGTTGTTAGATGTAAAAATCCAAACCATGTAGAAGAGAACTAACACAAATCCAATCAACATCACAAATCACAAATATGCAAATCTAGTTGGAGTATGGAAATATTCAAACTTGGGAGTAGGAATGATGGAATATCCATGTATCTCTACCAACAACATTTGATGATTAACAAGGTGACACAAGTGAGCAAAGAAGACATATTACAAAAAGTGAATCAAGAAAACACTACAAGTATGAGAAATAAATCTTGAGTGAAAAATTTTCCTTGACATATTTCTATTCGGTTAATCTTCATCTACATTCCTATGTCTTCTTGCATATTGTTTTATGGATATTCTAGGCTAGTAAGTGGCTAGTGCATATCTCCTTAGAAGCCATAGTTAGCACATGTGTGCCTAATAAGCCATAGAGTTCTCCTCATGCCTCGAGTACTCTACTAATGAAAAATAGTAAAAAATGTAGAATTTGTAAATCTGAGTTATAGCAGAGTTGCAAATTAGACAATCAACTACTTCTTTGTAGAGGGTGCTTCCCTTCAAATTGACATATTTATTATTCTTAACATATAATTGGCTTCACCTTTTGGTAATCCTTGTAGATCAATTAATTTGACTATCTCCCCTTAGAATTTCATAATAATCTAAGAGTTTATTGAGTATTTAATAGTTGACCTGACATTTCTCATGAACTTGTAGATATATTTTTCTAATTTTAAATCAAGGTATACTAACAAAGATCTTTATTCCTAAATTTTTGTGATATGGATTTTAACAATTTCTGTGTTATTTGATGCATGATGAGAGTTCTCCTCCCATTTTTTCCTGAATAATGACTCCCTTGCCCTTTTGTAGGCTGATCTAGCTTCCTCGAATCAGGCATTAGAGGCATTATTGGAAGGAGGGACCACTCCCTAAAGTGATCACCCACATTTCCTCCCTACGATCATTCAATGACCAACTGACCCCTTCCCTCATCATACCAACTCATGCCTACATTTAATATGATGATCTTCTATCCGACGACGTCTTTCCTCTGTGCCGTGGTTATTTCTCATGTCCTCCCATGAATTTTCAGACTCTGGTCGAATCCATTGCTAGTTATGACAAATTACAACCGTAATGCGTGAACCTTCTAGATTTGTCCCGGATCTATGCATGTCTTTGGGTTTTACTGCCCCCCCTCCCTAGCTATTCTTTTGGCTCCTTACTCCGCTAGCTCCCAACTCTCTTTGACCTACTCTGATTCCAACCCTATTTGACCTCACTACTTCTCTTAGTCATATATTCCTCTCCATCTCTCCTTTATTGAATTTTGTATGATGCATGGAGGCTCTCATTGCCAATCGCAAGGTAGGCACAGTAGGGTGCCGCTGTCTCGGGTCGCTACAAAGGATGAATATTTTGCTGCCAACTACCAAGTCCACACTCGACCTAAGATATATAATGAAATCAATCTTGTAGAGGTGGACATGAGGGTTCTTAGGTGTTTCATATCAAATGAGGAGGTTAATGAGAATTTTTTCCCTTGGCTTCCTAACCCTGGTTCTTTATAGGGCATGGAATCCAAGTATTACTAAACTGTCGACATTTACTGGCATATGAAGATTCTCATGGGAAGAGTGCTGAATGAAATAAGCGAATCCCCTCAGGAGGTTCTTCTTCAACTCAATGACGTGCAACTCCAAATCAAGCTCATGGACCACAAGATCAACCTGCTTGTTGAGAGGATCATTGTTTTGGACTTCTCCAAGCCAGACTACCTATACCCCTAGGTTCCTATTGCAAAAGACCATTTTCCCTTGGTTTGAATTAACTCATGATTCTACTATTTGATTTTTTACTTTCTAGTTTTGAGGTTTGGGAGATATAACCCCACCTCACTCTAGTAATCAATATGTTAGGCATATACCTCTCACACTTTTCTATACTGGTTTAAGTTTTGCGCATCTCAAGGTCCGTGGTTTCAAGTTAAACCGATTCCTTAAGACAATTGAACTTGATAAAGTGTTTTTTTGATGTTGGTCCGGTTTTCCTAGTGGAAGAAGAACAACACATACATTGTATAGTTTCTTTTTTCATTTAACACAAAGTAGTGTGGATAACTTACAAAAAAGAGTAGTTTCTGTGTGATTTATTACAATTGTTGGTGCAAATGAGACTTCTATCAATGCTATTGTCTTCAACAATGTGACATTATCTTTGAGTGAGACAATTACAACTTCTTTAAATAGTTTTGTATCCCATCTCAATCACAAACTCATCCCATACTTTTTCTTTTGGTTACCTTTTGCATTATGTTTTGAAATCTACCAATTTTGTAGGCAAAAGCACTAAGTTGTTGATGTATCTTTGAAAAAAACAAAGAATACTTCATTATATATTGGATAAATAAAATTCAAGTTCAAAACTTAGTTCACTATCACATTATAATCCCGACTAGAGAGGTAGAGAATGAGTAACCTCATTATAATCCTGGCTAGAGAGACAAGGAATAAGGAGCCTCACTACTTTATATCATTAGTTCAAATCAAAATTTTACTCACTGCACTATTGTTATGTTATGTGGCAAGGTGGATCCATAGTTATGTTATGTGGCAAGGTGGATCCATATTAAAACTAGTACAATAACATCAACCACAATGTACCACCATAATAATTTTTAAATTGATTTATTTATTTATTTTAGGGGTGGCTACCCTGGATTATAAACACCTAATATTATCTCGATTGTAGATTTAGGTCATCAGAGGGCCCAACCACAAAGTCAAGAGTTGAATGTGTTGTTGGGCCCTTTGATGATGACTCAATTAACATTGATTTATTTTTGGGGTGGCTGGTCATCCTTAACTCTATTGTAGATTTGGGTCATTAGAGGACCCAACTACAAAGTTAATGGTTGACTTTGCACTTGGGTCCTTGGATGGCCCAAATCTACAATAGGGTTAAGGATGTCCGGTGTTAGTGAAAAGTGATTTCTATAGGAAGATGTGTTATTACTTCAATGATTAATATGAAGTTGACACATGACATTTAAAACAAATATTAACAAGCCATAAATAAAATATTTTAATGTCCATGTTAAATAAAATGTTTCAATATCAACTCTCTCTCTATATATTGAAAGTTAAAAAAATACCATGAATAAAACATTTCAATAGTGTGTTGTCCACTATGATGAAGTTGGCACTTGTCATATATCCATTTTAATTCATATTTATCATGCACCATTGAGAAGGATTTAAAGTCATTTGATATAAAAACCTTTTTTAAATTAAAAACAGTTTAGGAAAATTTTGTAAACTCTAGGGATTTGATCCTCTCAAGAGGTGATAGATCCAATTAAAATAAATTTATGTGATTAAGCAATCCATAAAATGCATAATATGTGAATTGGAGAATGGGTTCCAAACTTTCTACCGTCGACTCAATAAATGGTTTATTGTAGATCTCTTTAGTGTAAACATATTATGTTCTAGGAAGTTAATATTCTCATGCTATTTTATGTTTTTCTTTTGACGGGCCGAATCAACCAAAAAATTTAAGGACATGGGGGTGGGATTTGATCCACTTATATGTACAAGGGTCACAATACCATGGCTCCAGGTAAGCTCCAAGTAAACCTTGTCCAAGGATGAAAAACTCCTAACTTTCCACCATTGAATCCAACCCCTTTGAGCAATGCTATATTATGTTAAATAGTCACCATCTATTGGATTAATTTATGAAATATAGACTTCTATGTTACAAGTCGTTCTTGCAAAAAGTGGGATACTCTGATAAGCGATATGAAGGTATGTAAGGCCTTTTGTTCTTTGTCTTCAAAGATCCATGGTTTATGACCAAAGTAATTTGTTACAAAAGATCCAAACAATATTTGCTACTCTTTGCAACTTATTAAATTCATCCCCTTTGCTATCAAGAACATAGATGATTATTGTTATTACTAGCAACAACCACTTTATAAAAGTGGTTGATATACGCCGATTGATGTCATTAGTTTGGAAATGTGAAAAATGACGCCGATCGACGTATATCAACCACTTTTATAAAGTGGTTGTTTCTAGTTGACGACCAACATGCCTTGGAACAACCATCAATTTATCACATTAATAATTAATGTATTACATAAATGTAATATATAATAATAATGTATTAATGTATTATATTAATGTATATAAATTAATGGTCTATTAATATGTTAATGTAATGTATTACATTAATATAATATATACTAATAATCTATAAATTTTTTCTACTTTTTAGATCTAGAGTTAAGATATATCTATGCTAGCTTTGCTCACGACTTTGGTCATACTCACGCCCAAGAGGCTACCCGCATGCGCACCTAGTGCGTCCTCTCTCTTGCCCCTATGCCATGGCCCCAAGAGGGGGCCTTGAGGCTCCCCCACCACCTCTACCTCCGAAGATCGAAGCTTTCAGGAAACTGGTTGCAGCCAGCGGTAAAAGAACAACCACAGAGACACAACAAAAATTTGTCAAAAAATTGGACAGTATTCCCTCAATCGACCTCCCAGCAGAAGAAGCATGTAGATTTTCTCTGAATCTCTTCAAACGGGGACTCATCGACCAATTCATAGGTCTATGGCCATCTCCCAAAGTTGTATATGCATGGGTACAAAGAAACTGGAGCCCCCTGGTAAAAGAAGGCATCAAAATCCATCTCGTAGGCAGGGGATTTTATGCTTTCGTCTTTGATAACACAGAGGACATAAATCTAATATTTAGGAATGGACCATACTTCATGGGCCCTCAGGGCCTATACCTGAATAAATGGTCACCGGACTTCGATCCGACATAAGATGTGCCCTCAGCCGTTCCGGTATGGGTGCGTCTCCCTCATCTCCCCTTGCATTGTATGAATCCAAAGTCTCTGGAATCCATTGGGAACACTCTTGGAAAATACATTGACAAAGAAGAAAAAAAGGACCAGTACTCCTACGCCAGTATATGCGTCAAAGTAGATCTAGAGTTAATATATATCTATGCTAGCTTTGCTCACGGTTCTGGTCATGCTCACGCCCAGGAGGCTACTTGCACACACACTTGGTGCACCCTCTCTCTTTCCCCTATGCCATGGCCTCAGGAGGGGGCCCTAAGGCTCCCCCACCAGCTCTACCTCCGGAGATAGCAATTTTTAGGAAACTGGTTGCAGCCAGCGATAAAAGAACAAGCACAGAGATGCAACAAAAATTTGTCAAAAAATTGGACAATATTCCCTCAATTGACCTCCCAACAGAAGAATCATGTAGATATTCTTTGAATCTCTTCAAACAGGGACTCATCGACTAGTTCATAGGTCTATGGATGTCTCCCAAAGTTGTATATGCATGGGTACAAAGAAACTAGAGCCCCCTGGTAAAAGAAGGCATCAAAATCCATCTCGTAGGCAGGGGATTTTATGATTTTGTCTTTGATAACACAGAGGATAGAAATCTCATATTTAGGAATGGACCATACTTCATGGGCGCTCAGGGTCTATACCTGAATGAATGGTCATCGGACTTCGATCCAACATAAGATGTGCCCTCATCTATTCCAGTATGGGTGCGCCTCCCTCATCTCCCCTTGCATTGATGGAATCCAAAGTCTCTGGATTCCATTGGGAACACTCTTGGAAAATACATTGACAAAGCAGACAAAAAGGACCAGTGCTTTTGCGCCAGGATATGCATCAAAGTAGATCTGGAGGTGGGGCTACCGAAATCCATTCAAATAAAGGTTGTAGACTGGTCTCACATCCAAGAGTTGGATTACGAACAACTCCCATTCAAATGAAGGTATTTCCATGGCTATGGACACTTCGTCAGGCACTGAAAAAAGAAGAAACAAGAAGAGGGAGAGATATCGAAAGGTGAACAATGGACCCAAGTCCAGAAATAATCTCATCCAAAGAATAACAATAGATCCAAAGGGAAAGAGGCATCAAAAGGCCCTGACGCCCCCATTCCAGGGAAATCTCCTGGGGAAGGAAGCTCATCCCCTCCAATCTCAGAGGCCCCCAATAACCCCTTTGAAATCCTCAGCAACCTTCTAGAAATCTTTGATCTAGCGATTGAAGAGCTTGAACAATAGATCCTCCCTCCCACAGTTGGAAAAAACAATGGCGAGGTAGCCCTTCCTGGCTCCCCAATTGGAACCTCCTCCTCCCCTTCCTATGCAGAAATAGAAAAAAAGAAACCCTCAGAAAACTTTGGATCTTCTGAGGACGAGTCTTTCGAGAGACCCTAAAAAATACCCAGGAGAAAATCTCACAAAGAAGCAAGACAAGAAGAAGCGGAGAGGCAAAAAATGCAAGGAATCTAATCCACCATTGAGATGTCCATTGGAAGAAATACTAGAACAAGGCCTCCCAAGGGAGGGCCTACCCATTCCAATCCTAGTAAATAATGCGTATAGTCTCTTGGAATAACAGAGGCTTGGGGAACCCATCGAAGGTCGAAGAAGTCAAAGACCTTCTGAAAAATGAATCTCCCGAAATCCTCATGCTCCAAGAGACAAAAATTGAAGGGGAAACCCTCCTAGAAATCAACAAACTGAAATGGAAGAAAAATGCAGGGAAATCCATGAGCGCAAGGGGCTCTTCAGGCGGTCTCGCAACTCTGTGGTTGGAACACAAGTTCTACTCGACAGTTCCTTTGAGACCCAACATTGGATATTCACCAAACTCCAAAACTACTCAAGTAAGATCACCTTCTCCCTCTTTATCATTTATGTTCCTGTCCTTTCTACTGAAAAGAAAGAATGCTGACAAACTCTATCAGTATTCTTAGAAAATCATCTCAATATGAACATCATTATAGCTAGAGACCTCAACTTAGTCTTTGAACCAAAAGAAAAGAGAGGGGGAAACTGTGGCAAGGATCAATGCTTCCTTTTTGTTGAGGAGATAACTCAACAGTGGGATCTCCTAGACTTTAAGCCCATGAAAGGACTCTTTACTTGGACAAACAACATAGTTGGAGCATATCACATCTCATATCACTTGGATCAATTTCTAGTTCAAAGCTCTCTATTGCTGGAAAGAAGGATAATCTCATCCAAAATACTCCCCAAGTTGACATCTGATCATAAGCTCATTCTCCTCCAACTGGAAGAGGAAGAAAATCTAGGCCCAATACCTTCCCGATACAACCCTCTCTAGATAGAAAAGAAAGGCTTCCTGGAAAGTGTTAACTCAGCTTGGTCCATTCCAGTAACAGGATATCCCAGCTATGTGTGGGAACATAAAATAAAGACAACAAAGTATGCCTTAAAAGATTGGATTAAAAAACCAAATAACACCCCCTCAAGCCACATGAGAGATACTGTTCAACAATTAACAAACCTGCAAATGGAAATGGAGAACAAAGATATTACCAAACAAGATTTAGCAAAGGAACAAGCTGCTCAATTCAATTCCTATCGTGCTTTCCGTCAAGAAGAAGTGTATTGGAGGCTAAAATCTCGTAGCTTGTGGCTAAGAGCTGGAGATTGTAATACCACGTTCTTCCACCGACAATACATAGCCCGAATCTCTAGAAATCATATTTCAGAAATTACCTCGGCAGATGGCTTGACTTGCAAAGGTTCAACCTAACTCAAAGAGGCAACATAAATTCATTTCCAGAAACTTTATAAAGAATATGGAGATGATTGCGAGGAGGTTACCACATAATTTCTCTCTCATATACCCTCCCTGGTGAGTAAGGAAGATAATGCAATGCTCATGAAGCCTTTTACAGAGGAAGAACTTAGTAATGTTATTTGGTCTATGGAACCTGACAAAGCCCTTGGGATAGATGGCTTCTCAATCAATTTCTATAGAAATTGTTGGGAAATAATCAAGATTGATTTACTAAGAATGATAAAAGCATTCCAACAAAAATCCAAAGTTGGAGGCATCGTTAACTCCACATTTCTAGCCTTAATCCCAAAAGAAGTGAACCTAGGCTCCTTTGACAGATTCAGGCCAATCTCGTTGTGCAACACCTCGTACAAAATCCTCTCAAAGAAAATGGCAAACAAGATTAAGCCTCTGCTAGGGAAGCTCATCTTCCCCGCCCAAAGTGGTTTTGTAAAAGGGAGACACATTCTGGACAATGTAATACATGTGCAAGAAGCAATGCATTCCAGCCATCAACGTAAGGAGAAAGGGATGCTCATAAAACTAGATATGGAAAACGCATTTGATCGGGTAAAACACTCATTCCTTTACAAAGTCCTCCTTTCCTTTAATAAAGAAACATCTTTTCTTCGAGAAGCAATGACTTACCACACTCTCAAGGACGTAAACTCTCTCCTTCCTGAAGAAAAGAATTGGCTAGGAGATATTATAACTCAAGATACGAAAAATGCCATTGCTCATCCTCTAAGTACCCCAGGTTGGAATATAAGAGAAATAGATGCAGTATTTCAAGATTGGTGGAGGAAACAAGGTAAAGCAATGCTATTTTTTTACAGTGCCTCCAAAGGAAACCCAGGGAAAGCAGGGGTAGGTGGAGTGGTTTACTCCTACGATGGACAAAGGAAATATAGCTTCAGCTAGGGTATAGGCCGGAGAACTAATAATCAAGATGAAATCCTGGGGCTGTTAAAACCCTGCCAAATAGCGTGGGAAAATGACATTAAATAAATTCAAGTCTTCGGGGATTCATAAATTTTGATAAAAACAATAATTTCGAAAGACCAATTCAACAACCCAACGCTCAACAAGACTCTGCAAAGACTAAGGTATGTGTTGCGAGACTTCTCCAACTCCCAATTCTATCACATCCTACAAGGATCGAACACAGAAGCAAATCAAAAGGCATACATGGGTTGTCTCTTGTCTCAAGGAACATTAAGCAAAAATGAGGAAGCACCCACATGGATTTCTATCCCATAGATTTGGAAACACCTCAATTCTTGGCAATGAAAGAAAGAGATATGTCGTGCCACAAGAAAAAGGATTGCTGAATCATTGTAATGACGGTTGTTTAGGCCATGGCCCAACCGATATCTAATGAATAAAAAAATAAAAATAAAAAATTAACCATTTTAGTTAAAATAAAAATCTATAAATGGCTATGACTAGATACCTAATGTATAAGAACAATTTAAACATGGAAGACAAGAGGCTACCTAAAATTGCTTCAAAATCAAGTCATAACCACCATCGACTCAAGTGGGGATGGCATAAAGACGCTTGGTCTTAGCGAAACTATTGGGGAATCATGGAAGAAACCATTTTACAAAATAAAGATACTATTAAAAAAAAAACGTCAAATCAAAATTTATAGGTTAATATTAATAAAGTAAATTATAAATATAGTAATATAATTGTTTATATTAACATTATAGACTAAGGAATTTGTATCTTATATTTTTTGAAGACTGGATTTTTTTCCAAGTTTTTTTGTGAGAGGTTCGGACTCCAAGTTGGACAACTTACACAAACCTAAAATTTCTTTTGTTTCACACAAAATAGTTTACATAAACCCTAATTTCAATGCACAGCTTGGCGCTGTTATCCCCGATATCTAGGGATAACTAGGAG
>SNQJ01S0028462.1:13117-31022 GCA_010110895.2 Picea sitchensis | reverse complement strand
AGGTTTTAAAAAAAGGCAGCTAAAATTTTAATAGTTGGAATTTTAGGAAATAATAAGATTCACAAGGTTTTTACACTTTAAAATAGGTATAGATCCTTCAAAATTTCCCTCACACCTACATGTTAGATCTAAGTATGTACCCTTCTAATGTCATTTTCAACTTTTCAACCTTGTGCATCCTTCACAACACAAAACTAGGCCTATTTTTGATATTTTTTCATATGTACTTAGAATTCCAAAATCAACAAGCTATTGAAAAAAGACAAATATTTATACAAGAGTATATTATTTTTTGATATTTTTTAATATGTCCTTACTAGGAATTCCAAAATCAACAAGCTATTAAGAAAGATAATTGTTGCATGTATTTATGTTAAATTATCACAGACATTTCCATTTGTAACATATGAGATTTGCACTTGAGTACTAACATACACTTGCCCGCTAGGAGGTACAACGTTTAGTCCCTTCCTGTGCCACATTCATGAATGACCTACCCAATGGTGATATGATACCTCTTAAGGGTGTTTTTATGAGATGGACCACTTACTTGGACTCTCCCTTACCTTACCTAGATCTGAGATCTCTTAGGGATGTTTGGCACTTAGGTGGGATCCTTGGATGCTTTCTTTCCCTTGGTATTTATCCCTTGGTCATTGGTTTGACTCAATTTAACCCTCGAGGAACTCATTTAGGATATTTCCTAACATTATGGGTTTAGTTATAAGTGGTACAAACCCCCAACTAGATCCATAATTACATAATTCCATCATTTAAGGTTGATAGCAACCCAAATCCATTTGGACTTGCTATTTATGGATGCAAAATGAGTCAATCTTTCTTAGCCCTGCTTGATGTCTTAGCATATCACACATTCCTAAGAGGGTAACACATTTATTTTCAAGTACCATGCATAACAAAGAGGCAATTTGTGCCTAATAATCCATTGCATAATCTTAACAAACCTACGATATTGAGTTAACATGCGAAGTATGACTGTTCATTATGAGTTGGACCTTCTAATGACTAACCTAATGTGAACCTACAAACTGAGTTCGTTCCCTTGCGTATTTATACCCTTCAATTCCTCTTTTAAAATTCTGCATGAATCTTTTGTATTTTAAACCCTATCTTTCAAGTACTGTTAAGAACCTGAATAGATCTACAAATATAATCACCACAAATATTGAATACACAATAAATCCACAGAGAAATATAGAAGAAACCACACTTTATTATTACCAAACCCTTGAGGTAGGGCAATGCCATACAATGGATCCTCTCATGTTCACTTGCTTCTTCGAGGGGGCATCCTCCTATTGAGCTACCGCTCCAAATACAATAATTCTCTTCATGTCCCATTACATTGCTTAAACCCCTTTATATAGTGCTACCATCACCTGAGAACATTTTAGAGGAGGAATATTATAGAAGTAGAACCTTCTAAGAAGTCCTCTTACATTTATTATATCTAACTAGAACATTATATCCCAGCTACCATAGTGCGGGTCTTATTTAATAATATAGTGGACCTAGTCCACCTTACACACATTTAGAATGACCTCCACTTCATTATTCCCTATGGAGCCCCTCGACCCCCTTCCCCCCCAGCTTCTCTCTAGCTACCTTACATTATACCTTATGAAGCATTGTCCTCAATGCTTGATGTATAAACATATACCAAGGTCCCATGGATAAGTGTGGACCTTAGTGTTGAGGTAGACTAGAGAACCATGGTCCCATTGAGAAATGGAGCCACCATGATGAAGTAGTCCAGCCGCCATTGTAAACCAGGGTCACAAGTTCAAGTGCTCATGTGAACTACACATGGAAGATATTGACATCAAATAACCAACTAAAAATGATGCTCATACTGACACCTATCATGTGGATCAAATAAGAATATCCATTACTTGGTAGGAGATGATCAAAACAGATATGGAAGGAACAATATCATTGTAGAGATGTCTTGGTGGATCTGGTAACTGAAAAATACGATGTGGATGTTCTCTGAGGAAGGTGGAGTGGAGATGTGAATAAAAATATATGGAAGTGGTTGACATTCAGTGGCAAGCTATCCATACACCAATCATGTAATCGGCCTTGAAATCATACCAAACTTATATTTCTTGATTATATTCTTCCCTGATGTCCGCCATAAGAATTATATGTTGCATGTTATCCAATGAGTCTTGAATACTACAAAAAACTATCATTGAGGTCATCTACAAAGCCATCCAATATGTTATTCAATGTGCCAAACAATTGGGCTTTGAATGCTTCAATAATCAGTAGAATTTATTTGAGGTTTGAAAGAAATAGTCATTCTAGCGCCCTAGCAATTTATGAACTCTTCGGTCTTGCATGCATCACGAAAAAACCCAAGAAATAGAACAATAGGTATTTGGAAAATCGCTGAAATTTCTCAGAAAATCACGGAAAAAGCTATGCAAGATTTGATACTCCATTGGCTTCCTGCTTCACGGACTCCGTTTGACTAATTTTTTTTGACATTGGGTGTTAAAATTAGTAGAGAAAGAATAGTTTTAGCGTATTTGTTTTGGGCAAATTTGGCCTTTATATGCTATATAAATAAAAAAAATCATTGCGTCGTGAAAGAGCCTTGAAGAGTTAGGATTTTGAAACTTCATTATCTTGATTTCAGGACTTTCAGTTTGGATGATTTGTTTTTTCAAATTTGGTGCTAATCTAAGAGGAACTCATATTTACAACCAATTTTGCTAAAATATCTTGGAATTTCGCGACCCTCTTTTTCTTCTTGAAAAATCGCCAAGATAAAAAATGTTGCCTTACAATGTCTATAGGAAAGTGATCAATACCACTTGTTAAGAACACAGATAGATGTCATCACAAATATAATCACACGATCTTGGTACAATAGATCCAAAAACCAATATAGAAGAAACCACACTTTATTACCAGAGCCTTGAGGGGTGGGGCAACCTCGCCCTGATGGATCCTCAGCCAACCAGAGGGCTCCTCTCTATTCGTTTTTTTTGCCTCTTTGAGGGGGCATCTTCTAATTGAGCTACATGCTTCAAATACAATAATGTTCTTCATGTCCCATTACATTTACTTGAACCCATATAGTGCTACCATCACCTAAGAGATATTCTAGAGGAGGAATCTTCAGAAGTAGAACCTTCTAAGAAGTCCACTCACATTTGTACCGCCTTGATACCATTATTATATCTAACTTCACCATGAGTGAATGCTTTGGCTGACAACATGATGGACCCTGATCCTGCTTACATTAAATGACCTCACTAGTATCACTATAGACCCTCGCTAGCCCCACTACCTCTCTAGCTACCTTACAGGCATAATTTTGTGATTTAATTCTCTTCTAGATCTCTCACACTCTTGGAGGATTGCACTTCTCATCTCTAGAATCTCTACAAGGACCTCTATGATTTTCTTCACTCCAATTTTGTAGGCTTGTTGATTCATCCTAAGGAATATTCATTGGCTTAGTTCTCATCATACCTTGTATGATTCAACCTTACAACCTCAAGAGAGATTTCATCATAGCTAGGGAAAGATAGGTATCATCCTCCTTAAGGGCACTTAGGTCTTTCTCCTTAGCATTATCATTGTTTATTAATGTAGTGAGGATATGAACCATTGCAATATCACACACATGTTGTAATAAATTCAATTCTAATATTGAATAGACAACCACCATATCCTACAATTCAATTGAAAAAAATCATAAATAAAAAAAAACTGCAGTCAATGAGAATAGCCACATAATTTTGAACCTCTTTATTTAATTAATGGGTCCAATTTTTCTCAAGAACCCTCTTTACAGTTCCACAAAACCATTTTCCACAAGTCCTCCTAAGAATCCACAACCATCCACATTACATGAACCAAATCAAAGGAGAACCATTGTTCCTTTGTTCATTCACCTACTTCTTTCTAAAGTTGGTGTTCCTTGGATTTTGGACTTACAACTACCAACTATTCAAAATTTGAAATAAAATGTTTTTTTTTTTTTTTTTTTTTTTTTTTTTTTTTTTTTTTTTTTTTTTTTTTTTTTTTTTTTTTTTTTGTTTTTTTTTAATCACAAAATAGAACCAATACTAAGTAAATGCAAGAAACGTTGTAGGATAGGCATAATGCTAGGGATACTCTTGCATTAGACTCCCATAGTTGGGAAATGTGAGCATCTTTCTCATAGAATTGTTGATAAATCAATGATTATTGAATTTTGTTAAAATGTTTGTTCTTTTCTTCTTTCACCTCTTCCACACTCTAAATCACTAATTATTTGAAAATCTCCATTTAACATCCTTCCCTTTCCTCTTTGTAATCTACAATTTTGCACTTTTTAGTTGTAGAAAGCTCATATCCATTCTCAACTTTTCCATATTCCTTGCTTGCTTCACCTTCATTATAATTACCATCATCATTTATACCACTTACTACAACTAATCCATTTGTGGTAGCTAATATAAATGTTGCACAATGGGGATCACTGCCTCAAATTAATCCCTCTTAATAGTCCTTATTTCCTCCCCATTCTTCCTCTTTTGCACCATTACTATTGCCTCAACAAACTCCACCAATGGTTGCAACTCAAACATCTCCTCATTTTGTCTTCCTTTTACTACAATAACTCCTATATTGTGATCATATTCAACTAAATGCTACTCTACTTCATATCCAATATTTTGCATCAACTCTCATCGTTGCATCTTTTATTTGGTCTACTCCACTTTCTTTTCCTTTGTTGTACATTCAACTTCACGTACAACAAAGTCATTACACAAAAAATATTGGAATCAAGCATTCCCATTTTCATCACTTCTATTTTTATATAGTAACATCATGCTACCACTCTAGACATTTACCCAATACCACTATATTATATAAGATAATACATTTCAACATTATTACTACTACTAATAATAGCTTTGAATTACGCATGCATACACTCTCTTAGTTGGTTACTTTACTCTCCATTTAACTTCTTCGTTTGCATTCCAAACTCCTTTACCTCACTCTTTTCCTTATAGTTTTCTATTGCAAATCATTCTCCACTTTCTTTTGTCATGCTATCATGCATTTCCAGCGTACTCTATTGAAGTTTTTAAATGACTAGGCTCAAGCATCATTCCATTTCCATAATTTTACTTTTTTAAACCAATTTTATTTGCAGCAATATTGAGGGTCACAAGAAGAAACACCATGCACAGAGTATCACGCAGAGTATCTTGAGGCTCCCTTCTCAACAGGGAAGAAACCCAGCCAATACTTTCACATATTCTTCGAAAATACCGCCTTCCACCATAAACCTACCTTTTACAAAGGAACCACAAACCCTATGAGACTAGTAGGGGGTGCATATACCAAAGAACAGTGTTTGCTGAAACAACTCACACTTACGTGATATATGATTCCTCAATGGAAGGCTGCCTTTACCTATTAGGTAGACACATCAACAATGAGTATTATGTGGCTTTGAACATGGTCGACCTCAATATCTTATAATATAGTTAATAATTTACCATATTAATTATCTTTTACATTAAAGTGGAGCCGACCTGTACCCTTTTCATAAAAAATAGGGTTACAGGTGGTTGGCTCTTGAAAGACATAATAGGGATCTTATATACACCCTGGTGCTTGACCACAGGCACATCCATCATGCTCAACCACGGTGAGTGTATGTCTGTATCTCCTCACGTCTCACGGGAGAAGCCTTGCACTCTGGTCTTTGAACCACTGGGATCAGCGTTCACCTATATTCATCCCATGCATGTCCAGCTCAACCGTCTTCTTTCTCACTTCGTTTCACAGGAGAATCATCTGCAGTTCATCATCTCAACTCTCTTCGCAGAGGAGGCTAATACATCAACAATATAGCAAGGGATTTCACACACCCACTAATGCTCAGCCACCAGGGGCACATCCACCTATGCTCAACCACATGCACATCCAACTTGACATATCTTCCTTCTCCCGTTACGCGAGAATCATCTGTAGTCATCTCAACTCTATAAAGGGAGGCCAACCACCGACGTTCGGTTACGTCTCAAATAGGAACCACACACACACACACCCAACTCGGGGCTCTCTCGGTCTGTGTCACGGATGTCTCAATACAAAATTTGCAATCATCAACACTTTCCTCATTAATTTTTCCAACAACATGCAACCCACTGGCACACTCAATATTCTCCACAATTGTAGTTAGGAGAATTCATTTTTATTTATCCTATCATTGTCTATTCTCATGATTTTTCTTCATCCACACCTTCTCAATTCTCAAGGAAAAATGATAAGCCTCTTCTAAAGTATAAATATTCTCCATAATTATATTCCTTTTAATAGAGAGCTTCAATCCATGCAAAAGTTGCATGATCTTTTCCTCACTATCTTGTACAAAATTGTCTCTCATGCCCATGCTACAAAATTCATTAAATATCCCACACTCAATATTCTCCACAATTGTAGTTAGGAGAATTCATTTTTATTTATCCTATCATTGTCTATTCTCATGATTTTTCTTCATCCACACCTTCTCAATTCTCAAGGAAAAATGATAAGCCTCTTCTAAAGTATAAATATTCTCCATAATTATATTCCTTTTAATAGAGAGCTTCAATCCATGCAAAATCTGCATGATCTTTTCCTCACTATCTTGTACAAAATTGTCTCTCATGCCCATGCTACAAAATTCATTAAATATCCTTCTACACATTTATCATTTTTCTTCAATTTCTCTAATCTTCTCTTCATTTTCAAAGTACAATAAAAATTTACAAACTTACCTCTCAATTTAATGATCGTCTTCTCCCAATTTTGGATCTTGTCTCTACCTCTCCATTTTCTATCCTTATTCATATATTCCCACCAATCATACTCATATCTTCTCCCAATATTCCATGGGAATTTTTCACTCTCTATGGGTATTTAATTTTAATACACTCAAAATATTTATGCATGCTTTTTGTTCACTCCATTAGCCTTTCTAGATTTACACTTCCAGAAAATTCTACTACTCCACAGTCTCTACATATTCTACATCACTCTCATCTTTTTTATATGCATCTTTTGAAAATTTTCTCCACTGAGCCAATTTTATGGCTTTCATCCTCTTCATCATCTTCTACAACATTACTACAATTTCTTTTTTTCTAGCCATTATATCTTCTTTAATACCATTCTCCATGACCTATACACAATGTTCTTTAATATTGGAGATATATATTTTCTTACAATGCCTATCCAATTCTACCACTAGAGGCGTGCTTCAATTACTCATTTGGATAACTCTACCCAACAACACACCCGTGTTAGAGTCATCTACACTTCACTGTAACAATTGTTGTCTCATAGAATCCCCTGTTTTCTCATGGCAACAATTCTACCCAACTCCCCCTTTTTCATTATAATTATGCCAATCCCTCAATATTCTAGTTGTTTTAGTACCACTTGATGCAAAGAGACCATCAACCCCTACAATATAACACACATACAATATAATTTATACACAATTATTTTAAACAAATTCACTTCCAATATTAAACAAACGACCACCATAATTTGTAATTCAATTAAAAATCATCATTAATAAACCACTCAATAGATATAACCCCATAATTATACAACCTCTTTATTGAATTAACGACCAATGCTCTCAAGCCTCTTTACATTCACATAGCCTATGCATAGGTCTCTCGAATCCACATCCATCCACACTACATAAACCAAATCAAAGAATAGCCAAAGGCCCTTTGTTCAATCAAAAACTTCATATTTATGCTTGTTATCCTTGGATTTTGGCCTTACAACTATCCTAACTATTCAAATTCCAAATAAACTACTTAGTTTTCTAGTGGTTTACAATAATTCACTAAGGATAATAAATATTTCACCACATTACAATTTTTTTTGTTATTATTTTTAATTTTTATTGTAATCATAAAATAGAAACAACACTAATAAAGAGTAAAGGATAGCCACAAGGATGCTCCTACATCATTTATCTTTTATAGAGCATATCTAAATGTTATTATTATTATTATTATTATTATTTCCTAAGAAAATAACCTAAATTTTATTTCATCCATGGAGAAAAGAAATTTACATTTTATAGATACATATCACCATGTATGATACCTGTGGCATGAGACAAGTCATCAACAAATCTTCTGTAAAACCAACAAAAATAACATCATTCATGTGTCCATCAACCCAAGAATAAAGCGAGACACATGAACATCCCTAGGAACACAATACAACTTAATAGGACAGGTATATGTCACAGACCCAAAAACATTGTTGAAAACATCCATCCAAAAAAGGACAAAAACACTGCTAGAGGAGCCGAAAAACAACCCAGAGCCTTACTTCTTGGCTTAAGATACACCAATAAAAAGGTAAAAACCTGTACCTGATCAAATCTGGAGGGAACTATACAGAACATCCATCATAAAAAAGCTAGATATAAGTTAAGAATAGATAAAACATCACTAAACATTTGGATCCAAAAGCCCCCAAGTATCTATAAAATCCTCTGATAGAAAGCATTCTCTGAACCTTCATTTATTTCAATAATCATCCATGACCCAAAATCCATCCGCCAACCTTCTTTAGAGACAAAGTCAGCTTCCCGATTTCACGTCAAAAGAGGTAAAAACGATGAAGACTTCATTGAGTAGAGGAGAAAGAAAAATATTATGGCAATGCTGTTTCTTTTTATCTAATTTATGAAAAACAGTGAATCCTTGAAAATCTGAAGAGTGAAAACTTCTTTTTCCAGAGAAAAAAGGAGTAACAGTTTAATGGCCATGAGTTCAACATAGTTATTGGATCCTGCTCCTAACCCCATTTTAAGCATGAAAACATATATCTACATCCCGTGGTCTACATATATCTACTGGTTCTTCCTGAATAACCCTCCCCCCACTGGCCTCCTTTTCTTGAGGAAAATGGGATAAAATATTGAGCCCTGGAAGAGTGGACTTATTTTTGAATACCGCCGCATTTCTAGCAAGCCAGACCCCTAGTTAATGATAAGAGACAATGCCTTTACATTTCAGTTCAGAGGCTGAGAGAGCCAATCCTTGCAGGCATCTTCTACTGAGTTTCCATGTCACCGACATACCTGACCCAGAGCTCTCCAGTCCTTGCAGACATCTTCTACTGAGTTTCCTTGCCACCAACATACCTGACCCAAAGCTCTCCAGTGATCTTCCCACGTTTTTCTAACGAAAGGGAAAAGGATGAACATGTGCACTCCAATTAAAATAAATTTTCGTGATTAAGCAATCAATAAAAGGCACAATAGGTGAACCGGAGAATGAATTCCAAACTTTCTACTGACTCAATAAATGGTTTATCGTAGATCTATTTCTTGTAAACGTATTATGTTCTAGGAAGCTAATATTCTCATGTTATATTATGTTTTTTTGAATGGCTATCCCACGACTACCTCCAGGTGGGCCCAGGATGCCTCATAAGGGACACATAAGGTAAGTTGGGGTTTAGAATCTATGACACGGGGTGGGCCCTATACCATTTAGTATGTTTTTTTGATTGGCTATTCCACTGCTACCTCATGTGCTTAGGATGCCTCATAAGGGACACATAAGGTATGTTGGGGTTTTGAATCTGTGATATCCGGGTGAGTATTTAATATAGTACTTCTGGGTGCAATCACAGGTTCCACCATTACCTCAATGTGTTTCATGGGATCAAAAACTCCTTACTTTCCACCATTGAATCCAATCCTTTTGGACCATGCTATATTAAATTAAATGGTCACAATCTAATAGATTAATTTACGAGATATATACTTGTATGTTCCAAGTCGCTCATGCAAGGGTTTTTTTTGGCTTGTGTTACAAGATAATACTCTCCAAGCTTGAAGGATGTAAGGTCGAAGATCAACCCTAACAATGGCGACGTTCCTACAACTGTCACAGCTCCAGCTTTGTGAAAGAATGGAGGTTTCTCTCATACCATGAAGAGTGACTGGGTAATATTAAGGTTTATTTTTTCATAAGAGAATTTTTTGAAAAGATGAAACCGTTACTTGTTTTCCTCCTCGTCCTCCGGCCTTTGATTGTTTTCATCATCGTCTTCTAGCCACAGTCCTGTTAAGATTCTTGAACAATCCTCCGATTTCTGCGTTGACTATTTCCTAAGGTTTTTCTCAATCTCTCCTTTGTTTTTTATTCCTAGACTGTCCTTGGCCCAAGATGGGACCCTTTGTTTTCCTTAAAGTTGCTAAGCAATCTTCAATTGAAACACTTTCCGACACTATCCCATGATTGCTTTTTGGCAAACCTCCTTGTCAGTCCATGATCATCCTTGTCTTCTTTTGCCATACTTGAAAGGTTCTATAGAACTGACAATATGGATTCAGGAAGGGAAGCGGAGATATTAAAAGATGTTGAATCACTCATGAACCCTACAGATGAGTTAGTTTGGTTTAGGGAAGGAATCCTAAAAAACACAGTTACTAATGCTCAGAGAGAAGATACTATTTCTTTTCCTTCAAACCTACCCTCCATTACTTCTCTTGCAACTACTTTTGTTCTGGCTCCACCTTCACCCTTTGCCTCAAACCCAGATACTCTCCCATACTTTACTCAGTCTTGTGGTCCTCCTATTACCTCCCCCACATTGAAACAGGGGCTTTCTGCTCATGAGGTTCTTGCTCTGAAGTTTCATGTTAGAGACATACCCTTTAATATTCCTCCTTCTAGACAGACAGGGTTCAGGAAAAGAGTCTGGAAACCAAACAAAAGAGACAGAAGAATGACCTTAGGCGACGATGTGGGGCTGGAAAACACCTGCAGGTTGGTTATGTGTGGATTGGTAGGTAGACTTACATACTCCTATCTAAATGACATTTCTGTTTTAGACTGGGTTACTAAGAAATGGACTACCATTCTCGGTTATACGCCGGAGATTGTTTATCTGACCAAAGGATGGATAGGCTTTCTTTGCAAAACACCAGAAGATGTCAGTATACTTTTGGGAAATTTCTAGGTTCTGAGGAGGAGTATCTTGATGCTGAAAAGGTGGAGATTAGCCTTTAATCCAAACACAGAGCATTTCCAACACATACATCTTTGGGTTCTCTTGCGGGGTTTGCCGTGGAAATTCTGGAATGAAAGGGCCTTGAAGGCTATAGGAAATGCCTTGGGGCGTTTTATTGCTCTGGATCTGAACACTTTTACCAACCCTTCAAGGAAGATAGGGAGAATTTTAGTGGAGATAGATATCCATGAAGGACTCCCATAAGTCCTCGACATTGACTGGCGAGGTTGCCACTATAAACAAAAACTGGACTATTTGAGAGTCCCCTTCAGATGTAACTAGTGCCATTGCACATGCCACCTTCGAAGAGATTGCAAAGGGAAAGAGTCAGACGAAAAGTATGAAAACACACTTGTTAATGAAGATCCTCCTGACTATTTGATGGAAGAGAACCTGTTTGCAGCTGAGCCCTCCTTTGGCCTTTCTAGACCTGCTTCACCTGTGGATACCCTTGACACTCTCTCGGGTAAGTTACAACACTTTTTTCCTTCTCTCTTCTCATTCCTTACTTTGATGGAAAAGGTAGCTTTGGATAAGTTTGATTTAACCTGGTCCGTGCCTAGAGACTTTACACACTTGGGAGGAGTTTCTGGACCACTTCAGAGGATATGCTCACAAGAAACTCTACTTATGTTGTTATGTCACCCACCTTTAGAGAGTCCTCTCCTTTTAGCTCTGAACTGGTGCCCTGCCCCTACACAGACTCTGAAGTGTTGTCTCCTAGTATTGTGGTTGATGATTCGAGGCCTCTTCTGCCTTCTTATCATCCAATGTCAACCCTTTTATCTAGCCCACTAGTGACTACATCGACCCTCCCGGTAGTAGGGACCCCCCCCCTCACAAACAAAGGTCTTAGAAACTGTTCTATTACCTGGTTTTAGGGAACCAGAAGAGGAGGAGGCCGTTCATTTATTAGCTCTTGATTCCCTGGCCTCCACTGGAAGAGAGGTGAAGGAAAATACACAAATTCCCACGTATCTGGGAAAGAGGATTCTTGTTCCTTTAGGGTCATCGAAAGAAACAAGTTCAAAGATATAAAAGGATTGGGAAGGGAAAAACTACGCATGGTCAAGAGGTGTAGCCTTAGAATTTTCGCCTATTAAAACTAGAAGTTGTCGAAAAAAACTCACACAATCTACTGGACTTCAGGCAGAGGTCTCTTCTCCCTCGACTGACATCGGGCCTGTTATCGCACAGTTTGTAGGGTAGGTTTAAGTAGCTTGAAGACAAGGCTCAAACTAGCGTAACAGGAGCTTCCCCACCCACTGTCACCTCGATGGGGAGCTCTTTCTATTCAGGGTGGCTAATCCCAAGGGAGACATCCCTAGTAATCTGGGTGTCTGAAAGGTCTAAAGGTATAAAGGATCAAGATAAGGGTTTCCTTTCACAGATTACTGCCAAGAGAGATAGTCAAGGAGAAGATCTTCCACTGAATGGCACCTGTTTGCGAGACAAGGCAAATAAAACTAAAAGAATGTTGCAGTGGTTAGTACTTCAAAACATTAATGACTATCTTTAACACATATGAGCAATAATGAAAGTAATTATTGACGAAGTCAATGATTGTAAATAAAGACAAAGGCTTATAATACTTCTTCAATAAATACAAAGTGATACTTGCATTCAATGTCTAAAATCAAATCCTTATATTATCGCAATGCAATAAATCTGCTCATATATAAATATTGTTGTTGCATCACTATTGCAGATTTAGGGTGACGTCAGCCCTAGTATTAGGTCAATTTTTGAAGACAATGAGAGGAACGTTTTGTCAAATAAGCTTATGATAATAATCAGCAACTCAAAGCCTATCAAAAAGGGTGACAATGTCAAAACGTTTTAAGGCCAAACAAGGGTTTTAACAAGTATGACGTCACCTATATTGTTGCTGGTTAGGGTTAGGTTAGCTAGTCAAAGAGGTGGACGTTTGGTGCCGGTTAGGGTTAGGTTAGTTGGTCAAAGAGGTGGACGCTTAATAAATTGACCAATGAAATGCTTAATACCTCTATGGCTATCAAGGGATGAGTCACCCACAACTTTTAGTCCAAACAAAATCTCAAATAAGGCAAGACGTCATCACCAATTAGGGTTAGTCTAGACGCTAGGGTTAGTAGGTTTTCACAATTGAGAGGGTTTTGAGAGATTGTTTTGAGAACTAAGAGCCCAACGCTTTAGGTTTAGACTAGTGCCTTGGTTAATGGAGTCAAATGGAGAAAGGATTATGGCTTGGAGAGACTTAAACCAAAGGACGGAGGGTTAGGGTTTGATGGTGCTGTTATGGTAGGGCCACCAAATCAAATCCCTAAGGGAGGGAGGCTCATTCCGATGTAGCTAGAGCTAGGCCTCATGTCTCTCCCTCTTTCCTTAAGACTCTTGGCAAAACGACTAGCTAAAACATAGATCTATGGATGAAAAGTGTTTCTTGGGGACAAGTTTTTCAAAACCCTAGAAGCCAAACCCTAGGTGCCAATTAGTCAGGACTTCAATCTATATTTCAAACTAACTCAAAAATGGCGCTAGTGTAGCTATGGCTAGGGCTAAACCTTCTTTAATTCACTTGTTAACAAGTTTTTATCATGGGGACATGAAGCAACAACCTACTTGTGTGTTTGCTCCCTCAGGTTTCAATGATTAAGCAACACAATAATGTGGAACTATAAGAGTAAGCAATTCTACCTACAACCATTCAATGTTAAGCTGGTACGTAAAATATACTTACAAATTCATGAAAGCCAAATCAAACCCTAGTTATAACACCTCCAATGATAAAAAGCACCATGTATATGCCAAAGATAATCCTCCAAGCCAACCCAAAAGACAAAGATAAATCAAGACAAGAGCTAAAAGAAGTCACTCTCAAAAGAGAACAAGTTGTTATGTCCAAATGAGGTTAAACGTCCTCAATATATATCAACTCACACTCCTTTAATTCACAAAATAGGTCATTAAAAAAATCAACAAGGCTAATTTTAATGATTATTCTTGCATTTATTTTGTCATAATAATGCTAAAATGCCAAACTGAGCTAAAATGGAGACAGTCCTATGAGGGAGACGCTGTTCCTGCAGTACAATTCATCATCCGTGCTAGCAAATGCTAATCAGTGGGTTCCCTTTAACCCGCCATGTGTGCCAAACAAGCCCAAAACACTACCATCTGCTCCAGAAAAACGTCCAACCAGCCATGGTGACGTCCTGTCCAACAAGATCCACGTCCCATCTGCAAAAAGGGCTGATCCCCATAGCCCAGGTCTCTGCCAAAACACCCTGATGAGGGTGTCCTTCTTCTCTCTATGCAAGGGCTCGTCAGTCACTATGTCCCTCAGCCTCATCCCAACATCCATCTGTGGGTTTTTTAGCCCCATGGAGGTCCGAAATCATCTCTCCATGTGCACCGATCCTCCTGGTACCAGCCCACCGTATGGTCCTCGCATATCAAAGACTACGCCCATAGTTCACCAAATTCTAGATATCATAACAATGTAAATCTATCTCATCTTTAAAGTTATCAAACATATGAAACTCATCATATCATCTTAAGAGCCCAGCATTACACGATCTACTTATACAAAGTTATGAAACCAACAGGATACAACCTATTGCCATTACCACAAGATGATGGAAAATTTTCTCAAAGGATCATTCAAGCCACATGTAATGAGGTGATATGGTTTTTAGGGATGTCTAGTCATAGTAGCTCGCAAGGCGATACCGCCCGTGGGTGCCTTGTAGGAGGCCAGCTGCACTTTCATGGATGCAATTTTTCCAAACCTTTATTGCCTTATCTTCTTTATTTACATTTTTACTAAGGTTATCCGACTCCGTGAGAAACGCTTTGGTTTGGTGGCCGAATGGATGAAGATTACCCACTAGTATCTTTGCGTAAATGATGTATCGCCTGGTGATGAGACCCCCCTTCTTTTGGCTATGCAACCAAAGGTCAATGCCCCGGTTTGGTGACCAGATAGTGGCAACGCCATACCAAGTAAATACCTATGAACATAATGGTCAAATAAGCTCGCGGATGAGACTCCCATCCTCTTGGTTAGGTCTTCTGCATTTACGACGGATCATTTTTTTTAGGGTTCCTTTAGTTTCTTATTGAGAGGTTTTTTATTTCCTTCTAGAGGATCCTCACAAGCATCTCTAGGTTTTATTTATGGATTTTTATCTTTTACCAACTACTTTTACCCTGGCCTTCTTTATCTTCTTCCCACAAGACAAAGTGTACCAAAGGTCATCCTAATGGCGTGACTAGGGAATGGGATGGATGAGCGGGTATAAGATGTGCGATAAGATGGTGGAGCGGATGATGGTTCAAATCCCCCTTGGTGGCTAACTAAAACTCATGAATACCAAATTTCGTTAAGTTACCCCATCAATCACCCCAACAATGGTCAAGTGGATTAGTGTAAGATCCAAGTACTATCCAAATGAAAGGAACCTAATGCATATATAAGAAGGTTATAATAATCAAATATGATACATACCATGATAATTTAACCACCACCATGGAGCAAGAGTCCTCTCGATGCAATGTAGGTCGGTAGTGATGGAAGTCACATCGTTGATGTGACAAGTCCGGTCGAGAAAAGAAAGATGGCCTCCAGTATTAAGGCGTTTAAGTCAATCCCGCTCTTCCTACTCCATGTCTAGGACCATGTGGACTCGAGACATGATCTCCTAGTTATCCCTAAATATCGGGATAAATATCCGGCTCCAAATCGGGATACAAAGTTAATTGTAGAGCTTATGAGAACTCCTCAATAACCAAGGAGGACTCGGACTGGCCACACTTTGACAAGAAGGTATCCAGACAAAAGACGGGGTGGTATTGCCACCCCGTAAAGCAATAACATATACATAGTCAATGTGCATATAAGGCAGTCATAAATGCAAATACAAAGCAAAGTACTTACCTGTACTTACCTGATGGATGCATGTTGGTGTAGTCAAACAACCAATGAAGCCAATCCAGCAACGCTCCCTGATACCCGCCTTTGTGCTTCATCATAAACCAAAACAGTGATACATCAAGCACAAAAATGTCATGAGTTAGAATATACATCACATCATCAGGAATCACAAAGTCTAACTCATGGAGGCGGGTGGGAGGGACAAAATACTGCCAAGTCCATCTCTGAGAAAAGAACTCAATCCTATCCAAGAAAGGGTCATGAAAGATACAAGGTTCAGAAAACCGACTCGAATGGTCTGTAGACTGGTTACCTAGGACATCCTCACACTCTAGAGTCAAGGAAAGAATCAATAAAGAAATAGTAGATGACTGGAAAACTATCAAAGGAGGGTTGAAAAACTGATTGGAAATAACATTACCCAACCAACCCTTGAAATCTAGGGTTTTCCCAGGAGGAAACTCAACATAAAAAGGTATTTCCCAACTACACCCTGAATGGAAAAGCAAGGCAAAGTAATAACCGGTGGTTGGGATGAAAAGTCATGAGTAACCTTCTTCAGGCAAACAATGTCCTTACTTGTATCAAAATCTGAGCATAACGGAGGTTGGCAATCATCTTCATAAATAGGGTCCAAATGCTCAGTAGGGTACTCATCAAACATCTCAAGGTAAGACTGAAAATCATCCGAAAGATAAGGTACTAGGTCATCCTTGGTGTTTTGAAAGCTAGAAGTAAAAACTTCATCTCCTTGTTGCCATTGTTCGGGAGTAATCTGCTGTGACAACTGCAAGGGAAACAACCGGAGATGACTCTCAGTGTCATAGATGGGATCTAGGTCATAACCAACTGCATCCCACCTACGTCTCCCAACATGTATGAACTCATCAATATTATAAACAGTGTCACTATCTATGTCATAGCATGCAGGATTTGTAAGACTTAAAAACTCATCATCCTCCTCTTCATCACAAGGTAAAGTATCATCAAAATTTAAGATAGGAGGGTAACTCACTGTTTCTTCTTGTGCAGGTACTTTGAGGAGCTCGATGTTCTCAACATGTGTTGTTTCTGCATCCTCATGGACTGCTTCCATTTCGTCCGAGGCTTCCATTTCCTCTTCTCCTTTTGAATCAAGTAACACAATATCATTTGAATTTTGAAGTGGAAAATAACTAACCTTATCTTCGCTTTGCTGCACAGGAGAAACAGGTTCTTGCATGACTTCATCAGAGGGAGGCACACACATAGATACTTCATCATTTTGTTCATATTCTGTTTCCTGAGCCATGTCTTCAATTGTCTCATGTTGAACGATGGTCTGCTTCCCTTCTTCTTGGAAATCATCAACAAGGTTTTCATGGGAATACAAACTTTCCATAGTAAGAGTACCTGAGGTGAAGAGGTCATTTATCCCTGATGAGAAGATATTATTTTTAATTTCTTTAGCCATGCCATAAGCTTCATCAAGCATCTTTGGGGCCCTTTTACGGAGGGGCAAACCTAGGTGGGCCCAGATCGCATGGGTATAGTGATGGACAACATACTCTCTTTCAGGGCGATGGCTTTCCGAAATATGATATAGAGTGCCTTCAAACCTACTCTGGAAGTCAAATAGGGTTTCATTCTCACCTTGTTTTATATCCTCTAAATTTTTTAGGAGTACTGGGATGTCTTCTGGCCAAATGCCCCATTCTTCAAGAAAGACTTCTTCGAACTGGTCCATAGAGGTGATGCTAGCATTAGGAAGGTTATCATACCACCCTTTAGCATTTCCATGAAGAGTTTTTGAAAAAAGTTTCATCACTACATCTTCAGCATCATCATCGACACGGTTGAGCTCAAAGTAAGAATAAAATTCCCTCATATGAAATTCAGCTCTTTCCCTATTTCCACCAGTGAATTTAG
>SNQJ01S0028461.1:73868-130179 GCA_010110895.2 Picea sitchensis | reverse complement strand
AAGATTTCTTGAATGGATTGGGATTTGATCTCAAGCTTTTCCTTCATGAACCTTATTTAGAAGCTCATCTACTTCTCGATGTAATGTCCATACATCCCTCATTCATGTAAGATGTTTTTTCTTTTTTTTTTTCCTTTTCCAAAGATTTCTTGAATGGATTGGGATTTGATCTCAATCTTTTCCTTCGTGAAACTTATTTCGAAGCTCATCCACTTCTCAATGTAATGTCAATACATCCCTCATTCAAGCAATATACCACAAATGTTTTTTTTGATAACAAAGTGTAATGTACCCAACTTTCATGCTGGGCTATGTTACTACCAGGTCGACTAACATATCAATTCATATGCGAAAAATACATGCACCATGACATACATGCATGCCATTATCATTAATTCCTAGAACTCAATAATGCAAACATTTAAAAATGTATAAAAAAATCTAAACATTCACAACAACATTCATAAATATAAATTACAATGTAAATGTAGCATTCTATCACAACATTAAACAATAAATAACACAATGATCAAAACATTTTACTCAACTAGCTATAGATGAATGATGTTCCTCCCAACCGTAAGCTCTATTACAACAATTCTCTCTACAACAAGCCACCCTCGACATAGATGATGTTAGGGGCTAAATTTCATCAATGCGCTAATTTTCCATGGTTTTTTGCCAAAAAATGATTCGCTACTTTCCGTTTTTTCTAAAAATGATTCGCTCAAATTCCATAGAACAAAATTATTTTATCTTAAAAATCACCAAAAATTTGTAGAAACTATATAAAATTCTTATAAATTTGAATATTTTTACAAAACTATCGCCAAACATTTAACATTTTGCATATTAAGATCTAGTACAAGATTAGCCCATGTTTCTACATTTTAATACAAATTTCTATCCTTAAAATTATCCTTGACCCTCGAGCTAGGGATATGATTCCAAAAGGAGAGATAAGCTCCTACGAGTGTTTACAAACCATTGTAATAACTCAAAACTCACTAAAACAAAATGACACAACTTTTATAGCAATTTCAACTGCCTAACCCTTTTCTTCATTGATCTGGGATCTTTTCATTGAGTGACTTATAAAGAATTGCATTAAATGAGCATAAATTAAAGTGCACCATTAAAGAAGGAAAAACTCAAATATGACGAGACATAAGCATCAAATCTGAACACAAAAACTTGATAACGGAGTTCGTCTCTGGTGGACTACATCTCTGCGTCCTGATCTCAAATGGGTAGGCTCTTTTATTAACTCAGCAAAAGAATTTGGCAAAATACATAAGTATACCTCATTCTAAAATCAAGCTACAGAAGTAATGCTCATATAAGAAAATAGACAACACCACTGGATTCGTGGTGTCAAATTACCCAAAAATGACTGTCTCCACACCTCGATCCAACTCTGGCACTCCCAGGGCCAAGAAGAATTTTTTCTCAGTTTTCGTGCCCCTCTGTAACATGCATTAATGACTGGACTACATAGAATTTCGTGCCCAAGCGGTCATACCGTACGCACACCTGTCCCTCTGGCTAGGCGGACTCAACATTTAAGTAAAGTTCACGGCGTTGGTTATAATGTAAGGCCGTTTCCCTGTTGGTTTGCGCTGAATTATTAAGGTGCATATGGGGGGAGGAGGTCCTAGGTTCAAACCCGTGAACCTCCCCCTTTTGGGTTTGTATAGTTGAAATGTATATATATAACATATGGTTGTTCCACTATGTTTAGAAATGGTGCTAATCCATATCCCAATGGTTTAAATCATGACCAAGTTTGGCGTGGTCCGCCAGATTTGGCAGACTCGCCAAAATTAATATTTTTTTCAAAATCCACTCACAGACTGTTATTGTTCTTTTCCTGCCAGCCACGTGGCAGCCTCTGATTGGGCCACATGGAATCCTCCTAAGTCATCATGCCAATTTAGCACGCATGTTTTCCTCTACTAAGTCATCATGCTACTTCAACACGCCATGTCACTGTACGGACCGTACAAACTGCCACATGGCACGATATGATTGGTCCACGGATCGGCCCAAAAATGCCAAAACTGGGTGACATGTGGCAGCCTCTGGTGTTGTCACATCACCATGCTAAAATCAACATGACACGTGTCACCTTCCTTCTCCTACCACGTGTTTTGTATGGATGCCGACGTCATCTGTACAAATGTTGACTCATCCCCTGTTGGTTGGGCTAGGTTGACCAAACTTTGACTGTGAATATATTTCAATCCGTAACTCTATTTGATGAACCGTTTACGTCGCTAGAAATATTGCAAGACACTCTTCGTGAGTATGCCATTTTTACTGAGTTTTTGGAACTTTGAATTTTTTCCCTTTCTCTATCTGCTGAAGCCATTTTGGACATCCTGAGTTGCCTTTGCAAGTTCTGAGTTGTTCTTAGCCTTCTCTGGATCCTTTTTGGATCACGCCTTCCCAATGAGAGATTTTTGGGCCACCAAAAGCTTTCATCAATCAACAGGTAAGTGAGGGAAAAGTCCCCTCACTTTGTCATTCTTTGTCCACTTTGCCTTGCTTGGATGTGTGCCCTTTAAGCCTACTTTAAGATAATCAACATCATCCCTGCATGAAGTCCTCGTCCTCTTTTCCATGATGATATATTCATGTAACTCATCGAATTAATCAGGTGCAAACTCATCAACTGAAGGCGTTGAAACTTCCTCATCTTGATCCATGATCATGGGAGGCTAAAAAAGTTTCAAGTTCTCAACATTCACAACCGAGTAAATTTGCATATAAGGTGGAAGATCCAAACAAAAAGCACTGGTACCACTTTTCTCCAAGATAATGAAGGGTCCATAATGAATGGGCTTGAGTTTCTTGCCCTTAACCTTCAATCATTCCTTATTGATGTGAAGCCATCCCCGGTCTCCAACCTGGAACTGATGATCAACCCTGTGCTTGTCATGCTGAGCTTTATACTATGCTTTAATTTTCTCCAACTTTTCCCTGACTTCCTGGTGTATCTGTTGGATCCCCTAGATGAACTTGCGAGTTCTGTCCTCTATTCATTCTTCATTCACATCATCATCTATCCCATACATAAAGTCCAAAGGAACCTTGGGTAGGTACCTAAAACATGTCTCAAAAGGTGAACTCTGAGTGAATGAATGTAAATATCAATTGTCAGCATGTTTTACATAGGGTATATGTTCATCCCATAACTTGGGATGCTTGTTGCAGTAGCCTTAAAGAAAAAGTACCACAGTTTGATTTACCGCCTCTATTTGTCCATTGTTATGTGGATGGAAAGAAGTGCTCCTATTCAATTTGTTGTCCATCATCCTCCACAATATAGTCCAAAAGTCCCCTAGGAATCGAGTATCTCAATCCAAGACAATGGATGTGGGTAACCCAAAGTGAACCCAAACATACTGAAAGAAGAGATTATCAATATGCTCCGCAATGATCTTCTTTTTACATGGCATCAAGATACACATCTTTTTGAACCTATCCACTACAACATACAAATAGTCATGACCTCCTTTGGTCATTGGTAAACCCCCTACAAAATCCATGGAGATACTTTCCCATGGATGGGATGGAACATGAAGTGGTGAGTATAGCCCCAATTTTGTATTAGTGGGCTTACAAGTAGAACACATCACACACCCCTTTACATATTTAGTTACAATTTCTTTCATTTGAGGCCAGTTACAAAACTTCTGCAAATGAGCCATAATTTTTCCTACCTCAAAATTCCTAGACACAAGAGAAGTGTGAGCTTCTCGTATTACATGGACTCCTTCACTTGTAGGAATACATAGCTTTCCAAGATGGCATAGTAGTTTTCCCTGCAGACAATAGTTCTCTACCTGTGCACCATGGGTTAGCTTCTCATACACTTCTTTAAAATCTTCATCGATGGCATATTGTTATACATAGATATCATGAGATAAATAAGTATTCTTCAAAATAATAGAAGCAACAATAGGAGGTCTATAAAGCATATCGACTTCCTTGCTACTTGTACCCTTTTTGTACTTGATTACCAAACAAAATTGTTGTAGAAAACTGATCCATCTGTAGTTTCGATATTGTTGCAATTTAGTCAGTGCTTGGAGATACTGTAAGGGTTGGTGATCTATATGTATGATTGTTTCCTTCCCTAACAAGTAGTGTTTCCATTTCTTTACGCTTTGGATTAATGCATACAAATCTTTATCATATGTAGGATAGTTAACAATAGCTTGGTTAAAATTTTCAGAGTGGTAATAGATAGGCTTACAATATTGCATCAATACTAAACCCATGGCGTATCCGTTGACATCTGTCTTGATCTGAAAGTACTGTTGAATATTCAGTAGTGCTAATACTAGTGCGGCACTGATCTTCTCCTTCAAAGTGTCGAAAGCCTTTTGTTTCTTTCCTTCCCATTGAAAGGTGTTCTTCACACTAGTTAAGGCATGCAAAGGAGCTGCTATAAAGGAGAAGATGGAAATAAACCTCCTCCAATACTGGACTGCACCTAAGAAGCTTCAGACTTCGGTTACACTTTTTGGCTCAGGACAATTTACAATTACATCAATTTTGGAAGGATCAGTTTTTAATTGTCCTCCTACAATATGACCTAAGTACACAAGTGCATTCTTTCCAAACTCACATTTAGACAATTTTACATACAACTTTTCCCTTTGCAAAGTATCCAATGCTTGCTTTACATGCCTCACATGTTCATCCCAAGTCCCTCTAAAAATAAGAATGTTGTCTAAATACACAATCACAAAGTCATCTAGGAAAGGCCGTAATACATCATTCATCACACGCATGAAAGTTTCCAGAGAATTACAAATCCCAAACGACATAACTAACCACTCAAACAATCCCTATTTGGTTTTAAAGGCAGTTTTCCATGCATCCTTTTCTACAACCCTGATTTGAAGATATCCACTGCGTAAATCCAACTTTGTGAAACAAACAACATTTTTCAACTGATCAATTAAATCATCTATATGAGGAAGAGGGTATCGATTTTTCACTATGACTTTATTTAAGGCCCGGTAATCGACACACATTCACCATGTGCCATATTTCTTTGGCACCATCATGATCAGAGAACCACAAGGAGATGAACTAGGCCTGATGACCCCTTGATCCAATAATCCTTGTACCTACTTCTTGATCTCTGTCATATTCACAATTGACATCCTGTACATGGCCACATTAGGAAGAGGTGAATCCTGCTGAAGATGTATCTCATGTTGGATTTCCCTCTTAGGAGGTAATCCATCTGGTTCTTGAAAAATATCATCATACTTAGAAACAATATCAATTAATTCATTTTTATGAGATGGATCACATCCTTGGAAAGCGTCGGATGTCCTGACATATTTCTCTCTTACGACCATGAGTACATATCTTTTATTAGTGTTTATGAGTCTTTTCGTTTTCCTTGTACTAACAAGTGTTTTATTTACCTTCATGTTGTGAGCTCTAACAATATATTCCACTCCCCCTTTAGTAAGGTGTTAGTTGTTCTCATGACGTAAGATGACTTCTTTTCTATCATAAAGATAAGGACTTCCCATCACTATGCCACATATATCAAGTGGTACAACATCCAAATCCACTTCATCAATAAACTTTGAAGCAATAGAAAATTTGACCCTACATTGTTTGGTGACATTAAGTTTTTCTTTATCACATACATAGCCAAGAGGATAAGGCTTCAGATGTGGTTTTGTTTCAAGACCCATATTATTGACAAGTGATTCAGATATTAATTTTACTTGGGAACCCAGATCAAATAATGTATCTATCTTAATGTGTTTAGATACAACTCTTATATGAAATAATTCGTTCCTCTTTCGTTCATCATCACGAGATTCATTATTGGAACTTGAACTAGCATGAAGGGAATATTTACCTTGTACTCCAATCGTTGTGATCTTTCCTTCATCCCCTGAATCAGAACGAAGATCTTGTTGGACTATAGCAATGGTTTTTGTCTTCCCCTTTCCACCGAACTGTTTCGGTTTCTTTTCTGGATGCAGTTTCCAACAATTTTCTTCATCATGACTACTTTTCTTACAATGAGTGCAAGATGGATTTCCTCCTCTTGTCATAATGGAAATCTTCCTTTTCTTCCTTTTAAACTTCTTAAAAGTTTTATGTGGGAGATTGGAAGGTTTCTTCGTGGGATCTTCTTGAACATGCTTCCCCCTGTTCTCAAGGCGAATGGCTTGCACACAAACTTCATCAATACTAGTGGGGTTAAACAAGAGAAAAGTATTACGAATATAACTGTGAAGTGCACCAATATACTTCATTAAAGTTTCACAATAATCCAAAGGAATGTTCAATGCAAGAGCTTTCTTCCTAAATTCTTCTCTGAAATTTTGTACAGTTTGACCTTTACTTTTCCTTCAAGTTTTCCATTACATCATTGCTTAATGTAAATACCCTAATGGATAAAATTGCTTCCTTATCGCTGATTTAAATTTCGACCACGAGGAAAAAAGATTACTACACGTACTTTTTTCCTGAAGCTTTCTCTCCCACCATACGAGAGAGGTTCCTTCCAACTGAAGAGAATCAAGTTGCACTTTAACTTCCTCTTCATCAATATGTTGAACACGACAATATACTTCAACCTTTCGGATGTAATTATCTAGATTTTCAGGATTATCATCTCCATTAAACATAGGTAAAGAAAATTTTACATCAAGTTTTAATAACGGTTTCTTAAAAGAGGCTTTAAGGATAGAATGATGAGAATGATGAGAATGCTCAGAGGAAGAAGAACTAGAACTTGAAGGTGAAGAGGGAGGCTCAGGAGGATCTCCTACAACCTCTTGGTTTACCGAAGAATCATCATTTGCATGTTCTTCCTTTTTCTTCCCTTTCTTTTTCATCCTCTTCTCGTAACCTCCATACATTCATTCGACCATTTCTGACATGCGATAAAATACAATATGAAAGTTTTCTCTTGTTCATCACGCTTGTCCTCTTCTGCTATTTTCTTCCTTCAGGATGCACAACCAACTTTGGGATTGAAATTCTTAAGAGTTCCTTCACCCTTCTTATGCTTGGCCCTAGTAAGAATTCACACTCAATAATTCAATTCAAAGACGACTTCTCTGATACTAACATGATCCATAATCTTTTCATCGAGTGACTTATAAAGAATTGCATTAAATGAGAATAAATTAAAGTGCGCCATTAAAGAAGGGAAAACTCAAATATGAAGAGACATAAGAATCAAATTTGAACACAAAAACTTGATAATGGAGTTCATCCCTAGTGGTCTATGTCTTTGGGTCCTACTCTCAAATGGGTAGGCTCTTTCACTAACTTAGCAAAAGAATTTGACAAAATACATAAGTACACCTCATTCTGAAATCAAGCTGCAAAAATAATGCTCAGATCAAAAAACAGATAGCACCACTAGATTTGTGGCATCGAATTACCCAAAAATGACTGTGTCCATGCCTCGATCCGACTCTGGCACTCCCAGGCCCAAGAAGAAATTTGTCTCGGTTTTTGTGCCCCTTTGCAACCTGCATTAATGATTGGACTGCATAGAATTTTTTGCCCAAGAAGTCGTACCATACAAGCGCCTCTCCCTCTGGCTGGGAAGACACAAAATTTAAGTAAAGTTCACAACGTTGGTTACAATGTAAGGTCGTTGTCCTGTTGGTTTGCGCGGAATTATTAAGGTGCATATGGGGGGAGGAGGCCCCGACGTCAATCCCGCGGGCCTCCCCCTTTTGGGTTTGTATAGTTGCAATGTATATATATAACATATGTTTGATCTGCTATGTTTAGTGGTAGCGCTAATCCATATCCCAATGGTTTAAATCATGGCCAAGTTTGGCATGGTCCGCCAGATTTGGCGGACCCGCCAAACTTAATATTTTTTTCAAAATCCACTCACGGATTGTCATTGTGATTTTCCCGCCTACCATGTGGAAGCCTCTGATTGGGCCATGTGGAGGCCTCCCACTGGGCCACATTTTCCTCTTCCAAGTCATCATGCCACATCATCACACCACGTCATCATGCCACATCAGTGTACAGACCGTACAAACTGCCATGTGGCACAATCCGATTGGTCCACGAATCGACTCGAAAATGCCAAAACTAGGTGACATGCGGTAGCCTCTGGTGCTACCATGTCACCATGATGATTTCATCATGACATGTGTCACCTTCGTTCTCCTTCCACGTGTGTTGTATGGATGCTGACGTCAACAATATAGATGTTGACTCATCCCCTACTGACTGGGCTAAGTTGACCAAACTTTGACTACTAATATATTTCAATCTGTAACTCCATTTGATGATCTGTTTGCGCCATTATAAATCTTGTGAAAATTTCTTCATGATCATGTTATTTTTACAGAGTTTTGGGAAATCTAAATTTTTTCCCTTTCTCTATCTGCTGAAGCCATTCTGAGTGTCCTGAGTTTCCTCTGTGAGTTCTAATTTGTTATTAGCCTTCTCTGTATCCTTTTTGGATCACCCATTAGTATGCACAACTAAAGGGATGGTATTTCCTTCTCTGCATGAAAATCCATTAGACAATCCCCAACCCCTCCATGGTTCCATCACAGACCGACCAAGAATCTTTGTGTTGGGGGCTCCAAGAAATCCAACTGCATGAAGAGTTCTAACACATCATATACAATTTCTCTTTGGGTAATTTATCACAAGAAATCACTCAAAATCATACCAACCTCCTTCTTATGACAATTACCAGGTTGATAAAGTTGTCTTCGGTACCCCCTATGGCTAGCCACTCTTTCCGAACACTGAGCTCCATTTTTCCTCACTTCCTTCCCTTTATAAAAACTATTCTTCCTTCCTCCTTGAAAATCCTCCTCTCCCATGATTTCTTGACTCTTACTCTTCCCCGAAGGATGATTACACTCAACCCATGCTATCACAACTTAGTCGTATTACTTCCTCACCCAACCTCTTACATGAATTCAATGATTGAGTGTTTAATAATTCAAAGGGATAAATGGATAAATGACAAACTGATTAATGGAGATGAATTGATACTTAAGGCATATGGAAACCTCTCAAAACCCCCACTAAGCCCCCTCTCTTGTGGAATCATATTCCCCCATTATTCTTGTCCTTACTTGTCTAGCAGTAAACATTGTTTTTCATTTTATTATTTTCAATGTACAATGTTTACATATTACATTTATTATCCCTCGACCATTCATAATACTTACAAATATACAATGCTACATTTCACTACAAGGAGAACACATTCTTGCGAAGGTTTTTATGGAACCTCCCCGAAAAATTCATCCATTATCTGTTTATAGCGGAGGTTGTTAGCAGAGGCGGGCGACCAAAGGTTTCATTAGATTTTTTTTTGGTGCACTTTTATGGAACATATGCATCGGTGCACATCTAAATACTACCATACCAGTGCTTAACTTTCAAACACCCTGTCACAGTTCATAGCGGAGGTGGGTGGCCATAGGTTTTTGCAGAGTTGTTTTTTTCTCGGTGTGCCTTTCATGCATCTACACATGAGAGAATTCATGAACAGTCACGACCTAGTGTGTCCATGTTCTAGTAGCACCACCATACTTTATAATAAAATTACATGCACCAAATAAATCACACTAGTGCCATTGAAAAACACACACACCGATGCGTCTAACTACTGAAAAGTGCACCACGGTAGGGTAAATAAAAAAAATCACCAAACGATTTTCATTGTTACAGTGCATCTCATACTTCCAAACTCTCAAGAAAGCACCCATGCTCATAGTTTTTCCTAAGACACCTTGTTTTTAGTGCTCTACACCAACTTGGATAGCTCCATTGGTGGATTCCACACATTTCCAAAATTTGGAAATTAGCACAAATTTTCATTTCCTCTCAACTGTGAAACCATGCCTCCTAGGGACAAAATAGGAGGTAAATTATTTATTTCCTTCCTATTTGCATTTTCATCCAATCAAAATTATAATTTAGCTTGAAATTTGACATTTTTTTCAATTTTGCGTGGTGCACCTAAATGGTTAAACTCACCCTGAAGCAGTGCATATTGTGTTAAATACACAGTGAGCACCATCGCTAGTGAGTCCATAGATGTTCACACCAACGCTATTAAATCTAGTGCACTTCAATAAATTACTAAAAAAGAAAAGCAGTGCATCATTCGAAACGCCCCGACATTGGCACAAAATGGGCTTATACCTGCACCGACACATTACACTTCATTAACCGCATTTCTAGCTCAATGATATATAAAATTTAACCTATAATTGCACTAAGTTTAATCAATCGCATCGGGGCGTACCTGAAACATAACGCCCTAGAGAATCAATGTTTAAATGCACTTCCATACTTTATAATAAAATGATATTCACCGAATAAATTGCACTAGTGTCATTGAATATTATGCCTCGATGCGCCTAAATGTCGAAAGGTGCACCGAAGTAGGGTAAATATAAAAAAATTACCAAACCGATTTTCATTGTTACAATGCCTCTCGTGCTTCGAAATTCTCAAGAAAGCAATGGTGCTCACCTTTCTTCCTAAGACGCCCTGTTTTTGGTGCTCTACACCGACTTGAGTAGCTGCATTAGTAGATTCCACACATTTCAAAGTTTTGGAAATTACCACAAATTTTCATTTCATCTCAATGGTGAAACCATGCCTCCTGGGGACAAAAGAGACCAGGTCAATTATTTATTACATTCCTATTTGCATTTTCATCCAATCAAAATTACAATTTAATTTGAAATTTGTGATTTTTTTCAATTTAGCACAGTGCTCCTAAAAAAATTGGCTCACCCCAAAGTGGTGTGTACTATGTTAAATAAACAGTGAGCACCACCTTTGGTGTGACTCATATAGATATGTACGCACCGATTCTATTCAAGCAAGCTAAACAATATGAATTATTAGAAACAAAGTGATGCGTCCATCAGAACACCGTGAAACCAATGCATAGTGGGATTCTACCCACACCGGTACACTTCACTTCATTAAATGCACCTCTAGTTCAACGATATATAAAATTTAACCTAGTGGTACACCAATTTTAACCTACCACACTGGGGCGTACCTGAAACATAAAGCCCTGATGCGTGAATGTTCAAACACACCACCATACTTTATGGAAAACATACACACACCGAATAAATGAAACCACTTCCATTTAACATTACGCACCAGTATAATTCACTTAGCTAACGACATCGCTAACATAATGATTTATAAAATTTAATGTAGTAGCGCAAGCATTATAATCCAATGCACTAGTACTGTATACAAAAATGCACCGAGACATATATTTCTTGAATTTTCATAGCGTGGTGTCTCATTGGATGCCTCGTTCCTAGCGCTCTCTCCTTTACAACATGGTGTGTCCTTCAGAAATCCCTGAAACCAACGCACAATGGGCTTCTACCTACACCAACACATTTCACTTCATTAACTGCACTGTTGGCTCAACGTTATATGAAAATTTAACTTAGTGATGCACCCATTTTAACCAACCACACCAGGTTGTACCCGAAACATAATGCCTCGACACATCAATGTTCAAATTCACCTCCATACTTTATAAAAAATATGCACACAATGAATAAATCGAACTGGTTCCATTTAGCATTACCCATCGGTACACTTCACTTAACTAATGACACCACTAACATAACGATTTATAAAATTTAATGTAGCAGTGCAACCATTGTAATCCAACGCACCAGTATTGTATATAGAAATGCATTGAGACATATATTACCCAAATTTTCATAGTGGGGCATATCATTAGACACATCCTTCCCGACAGTCTATCCTTTTCAACGAACCGAGGTACACAACATCGGTGATCTAGTATCATGGTGGTACTTGTGCATTAATAGTAACACATTGCACCAATAAAAATACGATAATGAAATTTAGCTTAGAGGTGCCCACCAGTCCAATAAATGCACCGATGTCGTAAAGAAAACATCACTAGTAGACAACATACCAGTTCTTTGGTAGACATGGTGCACCGATGCATTTGGTTTAACAAAGGGAACCATGGATTTGTGTGCTATAAATTTCCGCATTGTGGTGTGTCTTTGTTAACAAGATGAACTAGTGTTGTTAAAAGCATTGAGTAAGTGAATATAGTCCTATGAGATGCACCACTTAGCGATTTTGTTGTTTTTATATAGTGCACCAAACTTGGGGCTTATGATCTATTGGAGGTGCACCGATTGATTTTAAATATTTTTTTGCAAAAAAAACAAAAAATGGAATTTTTAAATACACCTCATTTGTATATATATTTGTTTTATAATTTCAATTTATTTTATCTTTATATATGTTCCTAACAATATTTTTATGTGAATAAGAGATGATGAGGATGAGAGGAGAAGGAGGTGAGGCAACGACAGGTCGAGACGTACGTATTTGTGCATGAGTGGGAGGCCAGGGAGAGGGATAGGGAGGCTTACTCTTGACCTATTTCATAGCATACACATGACCTTTTGATGGATATTGGCCTCCTGAATTTTTATCAGGAGGGTACACCCCTTAGGGGAAACTCTTCATTGTTACAAAAATTGATTTTTCATTGGGATCATGCAAGATAGGGTTTCAGGGTCGGTCCCGATACATGGTATCATCCAATATATGAAGATGTTTATTTCATCAATGGGTTGTCTAGGAGGGGGGTGTATTTTCCCCATTTCATTGCACTACCGCCTGGTGTTGCAGGAGATACCCAACTGGAATATGTGTAGAGATACGTTAGTTGGGATATTATTTCGACTTCAGGGTTCCAAGTTCATGGTGGTCAGCTGCAGATAGGTGTATTTCAGAGAGAGGATGTTAAGTGCCTATGTTATATACTCTTGTCACTATCAAAATATAGCTCTAATGGGTAGCAAATTATTTTCTCTATGTTATATTATGTAGATAGTTTACTGTAGGAGCCCCAATTGATTAGGTGGGTGGGTGTTTTTTTGAGACAATGTTTTTGTGCATTATCATTATCACTTTGTTTTGTCTAGGAAAAGATTCTGCCCATTCATATCTGAGTTGTATACACTATTGTTTGAGAGGGTTCATGCCACTTGGCCAATGGTACCCCTCTTTCCTGTTAGGCCTATCTTTGATGCAGGTATATTCATACGGGGGAAGTTGATGCCCAATAGGGGCCAACCTGAGTTTCTCATTACTTTGGTAGGAAGGGAAGTCTTTGATTTATCGTCTAGTGATGATGATAATTTCTTTGATACTGTAGAGTACCCATACACGGGGATATAATAGAGAGGATGTCCAAACATCTGATTTACAATAGAGGAGAAATTAGATGAGAGAGGTGATATTATCATTATGTTTTGATCAATCTATTTGCATATTTTTATGTCTTATTTAATGCACATGTAACTTATTGTAACATTTTGTTTCAATTATATTATAATTAATATATAATGTTTTGAAGATATTGGCACATATGTTGGGGATGCGCCTCCCAAACACGAGGATGAGGTGATGGAGGGGGCATAGGATAAGCCTGCAGTACTACATAAACCCCACATGCCACCCAGGCTAGATATGAGTGTCCGACTAGAGGTGGTCGATGAGCTATGTCGTATCATGACTAGTCACAGAGTGGTACCCGTACACCCTAGAGACATATTACAAACAAAGGCCCTCTTTAATACATGGAGAAATTTCCTCCCCCTCCACATGTGTCACAAGATTTTGATGCTTTGGACACTATGATCACATCAGTTAATGTTGATGCACATCTTCATGATATTGATAGAGAGACACTTGATAGTGCCCTTATGTCAACATTTGTTTTTGAGATAGTTGTTCTTGATAGAGGCTCTACCTCTAGTAGCAAAGACATTGATGCACCTGGATCTGGTTGTGGACCTAGCTAATAGTGGTACTCATTGACATTTATATTGATTGTTTTATATTTGACTGGAGATCTATATATGACATGTTTATTGTAGATTTTGTTGAGATGTATGTTTTACATGTATATTCATATGAATATCGCTCATGTATATTATGTTTTTCATATAATATTGTGGTTGTTGTTGTTGTTTGATTTATAAAATGTATATGAGTATGCTAATGACGAACATTGTTAATGATTTCTCGATTTTTAAGTTAAAATTGATATGTATCACTCATTTAAATATATAGTTGCCATATAATATTTAACTTTACTTTTATGAAAGCGTTTAATTTGGATTATGATTGCAAAAACTTATAACTGTTAATGCCATATAATGTTTAATTGTTGTTCAAGGTTAATTTTTTGTTTCCCACAAGATACAATATGCTGATTAAACGTGTTTAGAAAAAAAATACTTAAATATGATGAGTGAAATGATTGCAATTTGAATATTTATGTCATTTTCATATACTATAATAATAACATTATAATTACATAATTTTTCACTAATAATAATGTTCATGATGCAATAAAAATGTTGTTGGCCCTTGGTTATGGAAGAAAGCAAATATTACGGAAGAAAAGGTGAAACACGAACTGCACGAAAGGAAGGTTGACTAAGATCAGCTCGAAGTGGCTAAAGAAGCAGAAAAGATGGACCGAAGTTTGAGAGAGAAAGTCGTTGGATGAGGAGATTGAGGAAGATATATTAGCAAGGAAGGTGGATCATGGACAACTCAGAAAGAGAAAAAATTCACTGGTAGATGCTTTGGAGAACCTCGCGAGGAGGAAGGAAAGATAGGCTGGCGAAGTCCTGAAAACGTGGGTCAAGTTGACCTAGGGTTTTAGACACCTAGGGTTTTGACACCTAGGTTTTAGCCTAAGGATATCAGAGAGCTATTGTAATGTATAAATAAAGGTCGAGAGGACTTGGGATGGGTTAGAGATAGGGAGATATTATGTATGATGAGTGATTGTTGTTGCTGAGAGAGAAGTCTTTGTTGTAAGATATTCAACTGGGTGCGAAGATCAATCTTCCAGCTGGGTGCAAAGGGAAGGGAGATAGAGAGAAGAGAGATAGAGAGAATATATGCAAGCTAAGAGTACAAATAGAACTGTAAAATTTCACCTAATATATTATAAAGCACAGTTATGTGGACGTATCCCTAGGGAGAGGGTGAACCACGTATATCTTGTGTTATGAGTGATTGATGGTGTGTTGTTTACTTTTGTTACTCTGACAATGCATTAGTATGTTAGATATGATATATAAATGTGCGAAGTAGGTTTATAGTCTGATATCCATGTGTGGTTGCCTTGATTTCACTTGCATTTCCTCTGGTTGTAGACACTTGTGTCCTGCAACCCCCTATTGCTAGTTCGGGTGAGATTGCATCTCCTTCATAGGTGTTGCCAAAAGGGCCATTAGTTAGGGATTGTTGGTGCACTATTCATAAGGATCTATACGAGTGGCTGGCTAGATTATTAGATACCCAGTTTGAGATCAGATCTAGACCGCCTGTGGTTTGGACGTCGGTGCTGATCGAGAAGGTCAAGAGATTTTATAACGCTGTGTCGAGAGTAGTAGATCACTGGTTTGATAGTACCATTGGAGGGTATATCACCGATTGTTCTATTGACATAGTAGAATCATATAGCCAAGAAGAGAGATATTTTTTTAAGGGACCTAGAGGAAATTTTTTACAGTTCTTGAAGTTGAAAATCAAGATGTTATTGCATGAGAAGAACATCCTAAAGATACAGTAGTCAGTCAGATTAAAAAACTAATGTTCAATAATGTAGACAGTGACAATGACATAGAGGTCAGACACACGCGTAGTGGGAGAACATTCAGAGAAGTTCCTCTGGTGAACTTGTTTGAGCAGATTCACGAACCACCAACACATGAAGAAGGGTTCTACAGTGGAGAAGAAGAAGAGTTGTTAAACAATGAACATTTAGATTCCGCTAGGGAAGAAGAGGAGAAGACTGAAGAACCTTGCCGAGAAGAGTCAGAAACTTCAGGGACTGTGTAGACTGTTGAAGTAAGTATTATTACACCTCCTATTGTTTTAACAACATTAAGTAACCAGAGTAACCTAAGTTATCAGAGCACTGGTACAAGTGGTTCAGTGCACAGACACTCCAAAAACCTAGGAAGATCTATGGTAGATGAGATGAGGTTACCCACCTTTAGAGGAAATGGATCTGAAGATCCTGATCAACACTGGTTTCTATGTGAAGCTATATGGAGTATTAAGAATGTCATCGATGAAGCTGTTAAACAAGCTCAGTTTAGTACTACCCTAAGAGATCGCACACTGAGTTGGTACATGAAGTTCGGCCAAGGAATTGTCCATCCAAAATTGTTGAACAAGATTAAGACTGTGTTGATTGCTGAATTCAAGAAACCTAAGTCAGATTCAAAGTGCATAAAAGAGTTGAAAGAAATTAAGCAGAAAGTAGCTGAACCTATTTGGGACTTTGATCAGAGGTTTAAGAACTTGAAAGGTCATTTGAGTTTTCATATCCCAGATGAGAATAACAAGGAATGGTTCATTGCTTCCCTCATACCACACATCAGAGACCCTCTGATGCAACAAAAGATTGCTTCGCAGGCTGAGGCATTGGAGATCTCCATGAAACTAGAATCGACCCCTATGGCAGAATCTAGCTCAGGTATGAGTCAAATCTTGATTCAGCTAACTAGCTTATCACTGCAGGTCAAAGATATGAAAAAAGATAAGGGAAAAGATAATATAGAAGACATATGGTGCATTAGATGCAAATCAGAAGGCCATGACAAGGAGAATTGTCCCCTATTTCATGAATACATGGCTTCTGGAGCTCTGAGCCCTTTGAAGCAAGTTACTCTACTTGGTGGGAGGTATGTAGAAATAGACATCACCCTAGAGAATGCTATTACATGCAAAAGTATGTTTAGACACCTACAAACCTCTACTACACATTCTGTAAATCTATGGGTGATGATGAGAAGGATTGTAGAGCTTACGAACTCTTGCATGAAAGATAAAGGGATATCTACAAAATTCAAGGCAAAGTACAACAAGAAGGGAACACTTTGCAATATAACTCCCTAGGAAGAGGAAACTTCAACCCTCGTCGCCGGGGGTCGAACCCGCGACCTCCGGGCGGGCAACGGACTATGGAAGTCAGGCTGACCGGGCGGCCGGCGGGTGGTTCTTGTAACAGAATCGATGGAAAATGTATTTAAAATGATATTAAGGTTCAAGTGGCGGAAAAAAGGGCTGGGGCCTAGCCCCAACCCTCGACGCCGAACCATATACATATAACTGTAGCATATAAAACCACGGGCGCGGAGTATAATGGCGCGGGTTGTTAATTTTTGTTAACCACTGGTCCGTGGACGCGCCAACGGTACCACGAGACCCGGAGCTAATCCAACAGGGCGCGGAAGGTTAACACTGTTAGACTGTGGACACATGTTGCGCCATAAAACTCGGGGCTGGAGCGAGTTATGGGGGCTAGCGCGTAGCCTATGGGCTCGCGCTTAGCCCAAAATTAGCCCATGTGACCTAGTTTAAAGGGGGTCGTGCGCAATGAAAGGGGCTTGCGCCCAACAACTATACAAAAGTGGGTTTTATATAACAGAATTGGTTTTTTTTAAATTTAATTATGCCTATTTTTAATTGATTTCTTCCATTTTTGGGGGATATTGGGCATTTTTGGAGGCCAGATTCTTGGAGGAAGTTGGAGCTGAGAAACCAACTCCAAGGCTATATAAACTAGGCCTGTTTGAGGCCAAACACAGTCATTCAGAGTAGAGTTATGCTAGAGGAAAGCCAAGCCAAAGTCAGTTTGATGCAGGGAAGCCTTTGAGGTGGAGACGCTGTCAGATCGTTTCTGGGAGCTTGGAGCATCAGTTTTGCATGTCGTTTTCTTTGCAGGGTTCTAGAGATCTGGGAGAACAAGACCAGATCAGTCTTGTAGCCATTTGGCATTGCATAGATGTAATTTTTAGCACTTGAGCAGAAATAAAGAAGTCTCCCCCACAAAGAAAAGGCCCGGAGACGTAGGCAAAAGTTGTGCCGAACTCCGTTATCAACCTGCATTCTTATGGTTTGCTGTCTATTATTCATTTCAGATCTGCATATGTGTATTTGACTGATATAATCCTCTTCTTTCCTCATTCTTTCATTAAATTCTCAAATGGTTAATTAATACATGAAAGTTTAAAACTCAACCATAGTCATTTAAAAGATCCTACGGATCAATTCATAGGAAGAGGACAAGGAGGAGGCATGGGCTAAGGTCGAGGTCAGATCATTTTTTATAACTGTACACAACCAGGTCACCTGGAAAGGGACTGTCAGAACCCTTGTACTACTTGCAGTTACTGCAATTTATTTGAACATGTCATAGAAGATTTCCCTGCGTTGTTAGCCAAAATTCAGGAACGACGAGGAGGAAACCAACTAGTACAACTAATCTCAGCAGAACCTCATGGAGTGGATCCTAGAGTCACCATTATCACTAGAGGAGGAACTGCTACAATAGAAGACAGGGTGACTCCAGGGAAGACTACAGAACAATCAGGAGTCAGAAAAGCTGCAGAGAAGACACGGGAGTTTGATCCAAAAAGAGAGAAGAAAACATTTGAAGAGGCAAGAAAAGAGTTTGGAAGAGATCAAGCTTCTTCATAAAATTCACAACCAGAAGTGAGAGAATGTGGAATGCCCCTGGCCTTTGATCAGTCTGCTTTTACTGGAGAAGGAAAAGAGGTTAGCAGACTCATGGAATTCTTATGCACTTGCATTAATTTGATAAAGGATGAGAGCGTTGTACAAGTGATACAAAATTTGAACAGACAGTATGAGATAGGAAGGGTAGATCCTCTACTGAATAAAGAAGTACATCAACTATCCAAAAAGAGAAGGACAAATAAGGAACTACACCTTAATGCTCAAATTGGAGATTATGATATAGATTATGTGGTCCTTGACTTAGGGTCGAAGGTCAATGTCATGATGAAGCAGACTTGGGAACTGATGGGAAAACCTAAGTTGATCTATTCCCCCATCGATATTAGGATGGCCAATCAATAGGTTGTGATCCCCTTCGGAAGATTGGAACATGTCCCTGTGGACATCGATGGGGTCAGAACATTTTTGGACTTCAAGGTGACTGAGATAGTTGATCATAGCTATCTTTATCCCGCGCTGTTAGGAATTGATTGGGCTTTCAACAATTCTACTGTTGTTGACTTGAAGAAAAGAAGAATGAAATTTGAAGGTGATGGCCTTAGGGTCATCACACCTTTGGATCCTGATGAAGGTCCTAGACACATAGAGCCCATCAGAGAAGAATACCGCACATATGAGTTGGAGAATATATATAAACTGATAGCAAGACATCAGGATTACATTAATCCTACAACAGATGGGAATTTAAGCTGGTGAAGTGACAATGCATGTTCATCAGAATCAGAAGAAGCACTGGAGAAATGACAGAACAAAATGTATGAAGTATCTACATGGAGATGTGCTAGACTGACCAGATAAGTTCGTTGGATCAACACAACAGTAAGTAATTTACCCACATTTGATGGTTTGAATCACTTAGAAACTTTCTTACTGGAATTTGAGGAAACTGTACCAGTACAAAAGAGATTGTTGGCACTGGATGAGGCTTTGAAAGATACTCCAACAAGATGGTGGGGAACACATAAAAGGAACATTGTGAACTAGATACAATGTTGCACTTTGATGATAACGTGATTTTCAGAACAATTTGAAGGATGCAAAGTTAGGTACATAGGTCAAAGTTGTCTGGAAGACCATGTGCGAGGTTGTGAGGAGGCCTGGAGTAACATTCCTCAAGATTAGTGGGTGAGTAAATTCATAAATACTCTAGACACAACGCCTATCAACTGGTACCTTCAAGTGGAACTGTGCATCGACACTGCATATTGGCAAGGTATGACTCAGAATTTTGTAGCTACATTTTTATTTGAAAGTCAAAATCCTCTGGTAGATCAAGCTTTATAGGTTGTAAGACATAAATTATTTGAGGAAGCACCTAGCCTCCTTGTGGAGAAAGAAGAGGATGAATGGACTACACCTCTTCAAAAATTACAAGGATGTTACAATATCAACGCCGATGAAGACGATGATCCTAGGAATGTGAACATCACAGAAACCGAAGGACAGAAAGACATAGAAGGACTAGGAGTCAAACTACCTTTTATTGGACAACCAATCAAAATTAAGAAAGTTAATGTTGTAATAGAGAAAGAACCTAAGCTTTCTAATGTTAGAGATTACTGAGATGATGCCACTATTGATAAGATCATAGAGTTACTGCACGAATATCAGGACTTGTTTCCAACCAACTTCACTGATATGAGGGGCATTAAAGGGCCCATGGGAGAGATGAAGATCCCCTTGAAACTAGATGCAAGGATAGTTAAACAAAGACCCTACAGATTGTACCCTAAATATAAGGAGAAAGTGAAGATTGAATTAGACAGAATGATGGAAGAAGGAATCATAGAACCCATTGAAGAATCATAGTGGATTAGCCCTATGGTGGTTTAGGATAAGAAAACAGGAGAGATCAGAATCTGTGTAGATCTTAGGATGTTGAATGATGCATTCTTACATGATCTGTTCCCTACACTATTTACTAATGAAGTGTTAGATAGCGTGGGAGGATAGGAAGTCTACTCCTTCACCGATGGATTTTCTAGATACCATCAGATTAGGATTACCAAGGAATATTGCCACAAGACCACATTTGCAACAGAATGGGGATCCTACCAATACATAGTGATGCCTTTTGGATTGAAGAATGCACCAACCATATTTTCTAGGGTGGTGGTCGAAGCATTCAAGTAGTTTTTACATAAATTTCTGGAAGCCTATTTTGATGATTAGACTGTTTTTAGCTTATTGAAAAACCATATTGAATGATTAAGACTAATGTTGGATAACTGCATGCAATGTCAGATTTCCTTGAACCTAAAGAAAAGAATTTTCTTTTCACCCTTTGGAGTGTTGTTAGGCCATATTGTGTGTAAGAAAGGGTTACTAGTAGATCCGTCCAAGATTGCCATTATTGTTGATCTACCCCTCCTACTTTAGTCAGATAGTTGCACACTGCACTGGGACATACCAGATACTACCGAATGTTCATTAAGGGATATGCACAAATCACAACACCTATGGAGAGGATTTTGAAGAAAGATTGTCAATTTCACTGGATAGAAGAATGCCAACAGAGCTTGGACACACTGAAATAGAAAATGGTTACTACACCTATTATGGTTTTCCTAGATTGGAGCAAGGAATTTCATGTGCATGTCGATGAATCTTCTATTGCATTAGGAGCAGTGTTATCACAACCAGGAGTAGGATATATTGACCACCGGTTAACCTTTGCTAGCAGGAAGCTCTCAACAACTGAGATAAATTACACCACCACAGAGAGAGAAGGTTTAGCCATGGTGTACGTACTACAAATGTTTCGTCACTACTTGTTAGGAGGACACTTTAAGATGTTCACTAATCAATCCACGCTGAAATACCTAGTCAAGAAGCCAGTGTTGGGGGGAAGGATATGCAGATGGCTTATGTTATTTCAGGAATATGATTTTTAAATTGTGGTAAAGCTAGGAAGGATGAACAAGGGACCTGACCACTTTTCTAGGTTGGAACATGGAGATGAACCTACTAGTTTGGAGGATACATTCCTGGATGCAAATTTGTTTTCCATTAGAAAGGTTGATGATCACTTCTCCAAGATAGTTCAGTTCCTATCAACAGGAATAACACCTCACGAATACACAATCATTCAAAAGAAATAGCTGGTAGTGCGCACTGCAGATTTTTCTCTTATAGATGGACAACTATATAAGATGGGACCTAATGAGATCCTGAGAAGATGTGTTATGGAGGCAGAACGACCACTGATTTTAGAAAAAGCTCATGAAGGCATTGCAGGAGGACACTACGCAGGAAAAGCAACAACACATAAGGTTCTTAGAGCTGGCCTCTGGTGGCCCACTTTACACAGAGATGCTAAAGAATACTACAGATCCTGTGATGTATGCCAAAGAGTTGGGAAACCTTCCAGAAGAGATGAAATTTCGTTAGCACCCTAGCCAAACTTACAAACATTTGAGAAATGGGCCATTGACTTCATGGGACCTATAAACCCACTAGGGAAGCGCACATAAGCTAGATACATCATCACTGCGATAGAGTATTTGACTAGATGGGAAGAAGCAAGAGAAATTAAGGACTATAGTGCAAATACAATTGCGCATTTCATATTTTACGACATCATAACCAGGTTTGGATGCCCAAAGATCCTGATGAGTGATCAAGGTACACATTTTATTAATAAGACTATTGAAGCCTTGACTCAAGAACTTAAAGTTCATCATCAGAAGAGAACCCCCTACCACCCGTAGGCAAATGGTATTGTTGAAGCCTTCAACAAGATCTTGGAGACAACGTTGGCGAAGATTTTCAATGTAAAAAGAGATGACTGGGATTTGAGAGTACCAACAGTGTTATGGACCTATAAAACCACTTGTAAGAAGCTGACAATGAAGACTCCCTTTAAGTTGGTTTATGACCTAGAATAAGTTGTACCCATGGAATAATTAGTTCCTAGCTTAACAATTGCAGCCTTTACAGATATGGATGACACTGGAATTGTTCAAGAGAGGCTTGCGTAGTTGGTCGAAGTACAAGAAGACAAAATTATTGTAGGATTTCATCAGCAGGTTCAAAAGGAACGAGAAAAGGCCTACCATGACAAGCATATCAAGAGGAAAGCATTTAAGCAAGGAGATATGGTATTGGTATACGATAACAAGTTCATGAAGCATCCAAAGAAGTTCATAACACATTGAATGGGGCCATATGAGGTTTCCTATGTTACAGAAGGAGGAGATGCACAACTGAAGACTTTGAATGGGGAGTGGAAGGAAGGATTGGTGAATGGGAACTGGTTGAAATTGTACTATGACAACCAGCTTCCTCATAGCTCTCGGTAAAAATAGAAGGAGAAGGGCCTAGGTACCAGGTGTAGTTGAGACTGGGTACCATATACAAGAAATATAGTCTACACATAGGGCGGAGGAACAAAGTAGAAAGCAAAGGCTACGCTACGCAGTCTAAAGTCAATGTACAACAGAAGATTCAGATCAGAGTGCCTCAAGATGAGTCACAGGTGAGTGTTGGGGTCTTTTTGGCCCTTGGTTATGGAAGAAAGTGAATATTACGTAAGAAAATGAGAAACACGAACTACACGAAAGGAAGGTTGACTAAGATCAGGTCGAAGTGGTTAAATAAGAAGAAAAGATGGAGCGAAGTTTGAGAGAGAAATCCGTTGGATGAGGACATCAAGGAAGATAGATAAACAAGGAAGGTTTATCATGCACAACTCAGCAAGCAGAAAAATCCACCGATAGATGCTTTGGAGAACCTCATGGGAAGGAAGGAAATATAGGCTGGCAAAGCCCTGAAAACGTAGGTCAAGTTGACCTAAGGTTTTAGACACCTACGGTTTTGACACCTAGGTTTTGGCCTAAGGCTGTCAGAGAGCTATTGTAATGTATAAATAAAGGTCAAGAGGACTTGGGATGGGTTAGAGACAAGGAGAGATTATGTATGATGAGTGATTTTTGTTACTGAGAGAGAAGTCTGTGTTGTAAGATCTTCAGCTAGGTGTGAAGATCAACCCTGTAGCTAGGTGCATAGGGAAGGGAGATAGAGAGAAGAGAGAAGGAGAGAAGATATGCAAGCTAACAACACAGATAGAACTGTAAGCTTTCACCTAATATATTATAAAGCACAGTTCTGTGGACGTAGCCCTAGGGAGAGGGTGAACCACATATATCTTGTGTTTGTGAGTGATTGATGTTGTGTTCTTTACTTCTCTTACTCTGATGATGCATTAGTATGTTAGATATGATATATAACTGTGAGAAGTAGGTTTATAGTCTGTGTTGCGCCTCTTTCGTCACCTAAATGAGAAAAACATAGGTGCTTACAATCTTAGTTGGGTTAGCTAAGCAAGACAACAGTAAAGGAAAGGGTTAGAAAAAGAAACATAAAATACTAAGCTAAGAATTAAACTAAGAAAAGAAAGAAAAACTAAACTATTGAGCATAAGCACATAAGAACAGGAAACCAATAAGACTCATGTCACCAATGGAATTGATTATATTAGTGAAAAGAAAACACCAAGAAGAAAGAGGACTTTGCTTCCCTTCTTCCTCCAAGGGAGGGCTCTTGGACCCCCACAATTGAGCTCTTCTTACAACTTTGAAACTTGAAAGAAATGGTGAAAGAATCCCAATCTAATCCACTCAAAAGGTGAGGTAGATTGCCCAAATGGAATGATTCTAGTATGCTCTTGGTGAGAAAAGAAGATTCCCCAAGAGAATAGCAGCAGCATAACCTTGCAAATGAATTCCTTAAAAATGTAGTGCACCCATGGCCTTGTTTTATAGCACCACTTTGAGGTATTTTGAAACCAACTTTTACTGTGAAAAGGGGTTGTTTAGGGAATTTTTAGGTCTTTGACTAGCCACCCAGTCGGATCCAGCCGAGATTTGGATGTCAAATCAACTCGGAAGCTGAACCAAAAGTGGGTGGGAGGCCGACCAATCTCATAAATGCACTGTTCTCAGGTGTGCTCGACTTTTAGTGACCACAGTCGCGCATCGTGCGCATGTGCATTTTTCTTTCATTTCTAGATGGCGCATGTGCGCGTGCACCCTGTGTAGTCATAGCGCACCTTGATTTTATAACTGGTTTTATAGTTTTGGACCTTTTGGAAATGATTGTTTTGGTAATTTTGGTCCATGGGTGAACTCATATCTGTTTGAAGATGTTGGATTCCTGTAACCATTTGTGGACAAAATTTCAGTGATAACAGATGCCCCATGATGGATGAGGTTAGGAGCATACGTATAGCCGAGATTCATGAATATTTTTTCTACTGAGAGTGTCGTTGTAAGAAAGAGTGATAGTGAGAGTATCAAGAGTGACCCGTTGGAGGGAGAAGGGAACCTGTAGGACCCAACCTTCTGTAAGGTATGTAAAATAAATTGTGTACAAACGAGGCGGGCATGCCCCATGCTCGTGTCATGTAACTCAAAAAGAAGGGTGTTGTATAGTAACTGAAACTGTGTGTTGATGTAGACAACTGCAGCGCCGTCAGGGGAAATTGTGATAAAGGCAGAGGACAATTCTGAGGAGGAACATACTCTGAATAGTAGGAAATGACACTTGTAAGAAGTATCATGGATTCTGTAGGCATTGATAGCCCAACCAAGTTCAGAGGTCTTCAAAAAATATAAGAAACAACTACAATAGTCACAAAGTAAGACCCACCGTAACATGAGAAAGTGTTGAAGTCGAATGTCATGGGGGTCAATGACAGCAGGGAGAAATTATGGTTCTCCCTGTGCCATCCGAGACCTCTCATTGGAAAGAAAATGAGAGTCAAGATACTGTCCCCCTTCTGGAAACTATGTTGATGTCGACAAAAGGGGGACGCGAATCCAAGAAGAAAAGGGCTTCGTGAAATCTACTAGGTGAGGTTAGGAACTAAGGAGGTACATGGACGAAGTCAATATGTGTGGAGACTCAAGACTGCCCTTGGTTGGGGATATATGTGAAGTATAAGTGGGCGCAACCGTTCAACGAGGTCAAGTGTCAGGGGGACAACAAGACGTGGGATAAGTTGTGCCAGAGGCGGGACAAAGTGAACAAACTCAGAGAGCAGAGGTAGGTGGCCTATGGGATACTTAGAGTATATGAACGATGTCAATAGGAGTAGAGGATAAGGGGTGCCCCAACCAAGGGCGACATGGGTTGCGTTTTCCAGGAAGTTCGCCAAAGGTGACGAAAAAAAGCTATGTAACATGCTATAAATAACATCTATGTAACAAAAAAGAATGAAAAAATATGTGGGGATAATAATGCAGATACAGAAATGGGTGCCCCAGTGTAGGATAGCTTGGCCTAGGGATAGCGCAATTTGGTGGAAAAAACAAGTGGAGGGTGGGGGGCCCCATAGGCTGGTTTTTGTAGTAGGGAAATGTATGGAGGGAAATCTGAGGATGGCAAGAGTGATGAGGGGTAAATGATGTTGCGGGAGTGCAGTCAAAATAATCCATGAGGAAGTGTCCTGGGAGTCCGTTGGGAAGGATAGAAAAATGAGGAGGAGTATGTGGCTGATTCACGACATGATGTAAGACTATTGGGACTCCCATCGATAAAGGGTTGAAAATAACATGAGTGTCAAATTTCCAAGGGGTCTTATGAATGGGACAACTCATGTGGGGGAGAGTGCTACCGGGTGACAGTACCCAAAATGCAATGGAGGTGACGATACTGCAGAGCCGGATATGGGGACCCTAAAGGAAAATTTCAGAGGGTGTGACTGGAGATGCAATTGAGATTCGGAGGGAATGATTACATGCCAGTGTTAATTATATACCTGAAGGGGTTGTGTTGGTGTATGATGACCAAGTAATTGAACAGATGAAAACCAAATACCCGACGTGAACAATATCTGAAGAGAATCGAACATACAAGCATTTACTTCATAATTTTGAACATGAGCATGCATACCTAGAAGGGGTATGGAAAAATGGCTCCTTGGGGGCTAAGGATGAAAAGTGGCCCAGGGACTGTCTTGATGTAGAGGACAGGGTACTGATCCCATGGCTGAAGACGGATCGAAAAACGAACACCCAAAGCTCCCAGGATGGGGTCTGGAAGTTTGGAAAAAAGGACTGTATATAGTTGTAGGGCCCACATTGCCACCTCATTTGTACCTGCTGTTAGAGTGATTGGATGAGAGATATTCATAGGAGATTTGGAGATTCTAGTAGAATGAGGCAGCCGATTCAGGAACATCGAGCTTCAGGTTAGTGGTCTTTGTTTTTGGCGAACCAGTGTGATATCAGACCAGGTGTCTATGCGATGTTCGACAATAGAGGGATCAAGGCCAGGCATCTCTGTATATGACTAGGAAAAAATATCCTGGTATTCTTGGAAGAGGGCTTTATAGGTGGTGATTTCTTGAGGAGTGCATGTGGCGCCAATGGTGATTTCCTCGACGACTCCATTTTTGATGGAAATATCAATTTTGATGGTGGGGGAGATGTTGGCCATATTGCCTTCTTCAAACGCATCAGGGGCAGGGATAGGGATGTTGAACCAGTCGATATTCCCTGATGGGATAAAATCCTTGGTTTCGACTGCGTATATGGGGTGTTGATTAGGAGGCATGAAGGCTTCCTATGGAAAGAAGATCGCTCTGTGGTGTAGCGCATCCCATGGGTAGTCGGGGGTGGTTAATTCCTCGAGTATGCCCTCGTCACAGTAGAATTGTCGGGAATATAGGGATCAAAAAGAGTGATATCGGTGACTGTCGCCATGTGGTTTTCCTCTAGTGATGAAGAAGCAGTGGGAATGACGCAATGACATTGTGATGGTTCACTAGACATAAACCAAATATCGAGATACTGAGAATTATTAGTGGTAGTTGGGCATAAAATTTTCATGGGGAAATGAATGGGAGAATTGGGGGGATTTGGGGGTAAATCCTCGTATAAGTCTTCCAAAACCACAGAGCAATAGGGAGTGCTTCTGGTTCAGGAGAAATAATGTGAAGAATCTCTAGTGATGGGGTAAGGTTAATCATTGATTCTATAGGGGGTGCAGGGGTTTGAATCAGGGTCATTTGGCATTGCCTGTATTCAATGATCATAGGACATTGATATGTAAAATGACCTAAAGATTCACATAGAGAGCAAGGGCATCTCATGCATTCATTGACTGAATTCATGACATAATGGATGTCAGTGATGTTTGGTGGGGATGATGTAGCTGGATTAGGTTCGTGCTGGAAGCTTTGGCGTACTGCTACTAATGTTTGTCAGAATTGAGGTAGTGTTGGGAAATGGTGTGTATAATGACCATATTCTGAACATATGGCGCAAGTGAATTTGGTTCGCATCCCTTTTCTACTTACGTTAGGGGAGGTAGCGACAGTACTTGCTAAAGTGACGAATGGTGATGGTGTTTGATTGAGTTGAATTAGGTTACGTAACTCGGGTAGATATGGGTATTTGTTGGTTGGGTGTCCATCTTTATCACATAGCATTCAAGGAGGTTGGACGCGTGGGGGAAGTGGAGCTATGGGCTCCTTATTCTTTTGCCTACCCCTAGCTGTGGCAGGGAGGTTAGAGAGTGGGGGTATAGAGGGTATGGTGGGAGTGAGTATGGGAATATGCATTGGGATTCCTTCTGTTTGAGGGGGAAGGGATGGTTGAGGAACCATCTCTGGTGGATGTAAATACCAAACTGGGATTGCCAACAACATATTAGGGAGGGTAAGCATTGCGAATACTTGGAAATCTTGTACGCCTGGTGGGGGGTAAAAGAAGGGGATTTGAGTAATGGCTTGGGGAACTGTCTCCCAAACTGGGATATGGCCTTGGGGTGAGGTGAAATCGTGAACTAGTGGAGTCGACGAGTTCATAGGAGGATCATGAGGGAGGGGCTCTACGACTAGTGGGATGTCAGATATGAGAGAAGCCTCCCTGAGAGGTAGGGTATCCTCAATGTCAGTTCCTTTGGACGATACGACACATACCTGATTGGAAGGATGAAGGAGCGGTGGTGCACCATGGTAAGTTCCTAAAAATGATGGGTCTTTGAAAATTTCGGGCCCCATTTCGATGAGTGGGTATGCTTTAGAATTAGTGTGGACAAGGGGGAGAATGTTATCGATGTTGGTAGAAGGGTTAGGCTCATAATGTGAAACTTGGTCAATGGTAATGATCTTCCCATTATGAGGGAACATCATGGTTCGAAACACGGAAGAGGAATCTGCCTTCATAGCGTACATGTAGCTACGACCGAACAAGATATTGTAATCGAGTGGGGCATCGATAAATTCAATGTCAATGAGAATGGTCTTGCCCCCGAGTGCTACAGGGACATTTTGGAAGAGCCCTTTAGGAGAAGATGGTCATCCGTCGTAAGCTATTAAGGTAATGGCAGATGGTATGAGTTCGGGGGAACCAAGTTTTTTCTTCAGATTTGGACATGATGCATGTGGATGCACCTTCATCGATGATCTGTAATGTTCCAAATTTTAATGGGGATTTGAAAAGAGATGAGAGCGGGGAGGCGAGGTTCTTCACTGTCAAGATCGAATGTGATGAGTTGAGTATCCGCGGGTTTGACTGCCCCCAAGGCGGAAAGTAATGACTTTCGTTGAGTGGGACAAGTTTGAAGTACTTCTAAGACTTACATGGGAGCTGTGGATGGTGCTAAGTCATCGACCAAACTGTAATTATGAGACACCCTAGCTTGCAGGTTGTGGACATTCCTGCACAATGGGATGCGAGGGATGTGAAAGGTGTTTCTGTGTTAGGGAGAGGAATCACCAACGAGGATCCCATTGGTGCTGGGATTGCTTCTAGAGGAATGGGAGGAGACTCAGTGGGTGCATGGTATTGATGACTACGTGTCTGGAGAAGGACTTCTTCCTCACTAGTGAGGAGGATAGTATGATCTGCAGGATTTTTCGAGTTGAGATATTGTCCCAACTGTGATGGGGTAGGCTGCATATCCTGTTGGGTGTTCATCACACCCTGGTACGGAATGGGGTTCTGCAGCACAGTTGGGGGAGGTTGTTGTACATATTATTGTGGGGCCTATTGAGGGGTAGGTAGTGCTGGAGGATGTGGTCCATTTCCTAAGTCTTTCATCCATTTAAAATTAGCGATTTGGGGGCAATGATGAGTATAATGAACGAACTCATCGTAAAGGGCACAAGGGAAGTTGGTTCAAATATTATTGTTATTTTTCCCTTGACGTCTGTTGTTGTTTCCCCCTTGAGGGTTCTGATTCCCTTGATTCTGGTTGCTTCCAGTAGGTTGGTTCTGTTGGGGGTGATTTTCTCCTTGGCCTGGGTTGTTATTGTTTCGATTTTTTCCTTTCTTTTTTGCATTATTCGACTGATGGGTCAGATTTTCCGTATTCAGCTGTTCAAAATTTTGATATTGTTGAATGGGAGAGGGTTGAACAAAATTCACCCCAGCGTGAGGGTGTCCTGGTGGTGGAGCCATGGGCTGTGGAGGGCCAGGAAATGGAAAGTATGGATTCTGTTGGGGTAATGATCTGTAAGGTACATAGGAAGGCGTGGCACTTTCGCTAGTACTTAGAGTATAATATGAGGTAGAGGGAGTACCAAAACTTGTTTAGATAGGTGGGTGTATTGTGGGTGCCAACGGTGGCCCACTGATGGGTGGAGGAAGGGCAACATGGTATGGTTGTTGATAAGGGGGTGGGGGATAATAAGGGGTTCCTCCATAGGCTGGCGTATATTGAGGTGTTCCATACATTGATGATTGTTGGGGTTGTTGATTGTGGTGCATGGTGTTACCAATCAATCCGTCTGTTGAGTGAGACATCCCGGGTTTATCTTGGCCAAATGACACAGGTTTTGGGAGATCAGGAAGTACTATGTATAAGTACCCTGATTGTGAATAAATGAGGTAATATTGTTGAGCCTTACTAATGGCTTCTTCTTCTTATTGAGGGAAGGTGGAAGCTACATCTTTACTGAGGAGAGAGATATGTGATCTGAGAAACTAATCAAGACATTGTATGTTGGTGGTTTCTTCTTTGCACAAACTACGTCGTCGACGCCACTCGTGAATGTGATCAGTGATATGTGTGGCTGAGGTTTGTTTAAAATTAGAGATTAGTTCAAGACCATTGTCATGGTAGATTAGTAATTGGAAGAAGGTAAAAAATTATTTGGCCAAGGATTCGAAAGTCGCATGAGACCCTGATTTTTCATCTACATACCATTTGGTTGATGGGCCAGTGAGTGTGCATTGAAATAATCGTAGTCTGATGGAATCATCCATAATGTTGTTGGAAGAGCACCATAAGTGGAAAGTCATGACATGGTTAGCAGGGTCATCTCCTACCTTTCCTTCAAATTTGGGGATATCTGAAGATAGTTTGGTAGGCATTGCAGGCCATGTGGGGTCATGCAATATAGGATCATTTGTTAGTTTTCTTAGATCTAGTATGTTGAGAGAGGCCAAGTATGGCATATGGAGTGGTGGTGGAGGGTTAGTTCCAGCCATGGTGTGAGTGATTTGTGATCCTGGCCCTTGGGGGGGACTAGGTGGGTTTGTACTTCCCCCTTGAGAGGAAGTTGGCCCCCTGCTTCCATGTAAAGGAGAGAGAGTGGACGGTGGACCTTGGGAATTGGACCCAAGTAAGGTGGAACCAAGAAATTTTGATCCTAAGACAGTGGCACTCACTGGAGTGTGTGAAGGTGGACCCGATGAGTTGGCAAGACTAAGAACTCCCCCTAGAATAGGAGGGAGGTTTAGAAAGCATCTGGAACGATGGGGGTTTTGTGGGTCCCCTATGATGTCCGACTAGCTAAGTGGATGAGTAAAAATGGTGGTGAGAGTAATAAATAAACAAGAGCCTTTGTTACAAGTCTTGAACTTTACACAATATATATATCTAAATCAAATGTAATCATAAGTGCATCATACATAAAGTGTTTTGATAAATAAGCATATATGTGGATAAGTTGATTTTTTCTGTGTGGGGGAACAAAGAAAACAAATGCTCGTGTCCTAAAATACTTAACGTCCTTCCTCTCAAAATAGCATTGAACCTTCCAATAGCACTCGATAGTGGGGTTTGAATCCACCGAAAGAGAAACTAGTGAAGGATGAAGTGATCAGTTATAATGAGGGGTAGAGGGGGCATATCCTGAAAGAACTGGTGATATTTCCCAATATCCACAGAAAATCCGATCAAGGTGAAATTGCAGCCCATAATTGCCACCTGGGTAGATGTCCTACTTTTTGGTCACTAGGTACCTCAGTCAAAGTGCAACATTTAGATTTTCGGCCTAAGAAATGGGTCATGGGTTGGATCTTGTCCAAGAGGTGGGTGCCTCAAGGGGGGATGCACAGAACAATTGGACCTCGGCCTTCAACCCTTCACGGGTATCTCCCTGCCTTATGGTGTTAGGAACACTTGACTTGGAGGATTTAGATTTCCCTATTTGACAACTTCTATTGTTTTTGACAATGTGAGAACCAGATAATGGGGAGTTATTTGGATGCCTATCCACGAAATCCTAGCTAGACTAAAAGATTTCTTTTGGCACCTCCTATGGAGGAAAACTTAGTGAGCTTTTAGAATTTTTTTAGATGTGATTGTTTGAGAGATTCGGGGTGTAAGCCAATCTCGCTGAAATTAAATGGGAGTGTATAGTTTCGTCAAGAAAAGGGTGGGGTGTTTCAAAATCCCGTTGGAGGAAACCTACTTTGAACTCCATGTTTCGAGATGAAAACTATGTGAGTGATAAGTGACTTTTGTGTGTGAATGAGTGAAAGTGTGCCAATGTTTTTAATGAATTAGGTGTCACCTTGCTGCATGTGGACTTCGCTTGGTCCTTACAAGTGTTGATTACCTAATTAACTAAATGCCTTTGGTACAACCTTGCGGAATTCAAAAAGTCCCTAGGAAGATAGCATGTGGACATGTGGGTTCATTACTATTCCTTTAACTCCCTATTGTGATTTAATATAAGAAATCTTTGAATCTATCCTAGATTGTGATCATGTGGGCATGTATGGGCCCGTTACAAAACCTTTAAACTTCCCTAGTGATTTAATCTAAGAAAGTAAATTTCAACATTATCCTATCTTTGTATCATGTGGGCATGTATGGGCCCATTACAATCTTGAGATGTGTTTGAAAAATAAACTAAGAGGAGTCCTGAGGGGGCTGTTGTCCTCTCCTAAAGGTTTTTAGTTTTTTTAAGGGAGATGAAATTGTCCTACAACCTTTTTATGATTCTCAAGGTCGCTTTGAAGCACGAGAGAAGAGCATACTAAATGATTGTTATCCAACTTCTGGTCCCAATGCAAGTTTTATGTGATTACAAATTATTCCAACTCATACTCTTTAGTCAAAGCAAGCCATCCATGTGGAAAAATGAAAGAAAAAGAGGAAATAATGATTTTAAACCCCTTAAGTTCCTATGTGTTTTGAATAATCCCTTTATATGGAGAGGGAACTAAGTGTGGTGCAGATTACAAAATGAATGAAATCATTTTTAAGAAGGCTAAGGGCCTTCCCCAAATCACAAAAGGGCTTACAATGTGTATTTTTCTGCACAGGTGCATGGGTCTCAAAGTAGACAGAGGTTCACTGAGCACCTATGTGCAAATTGAAAAAGAATTTTGGGCGCAGGTGCATGGAGGGTGCTAAACAACACAGTAATTTTGGCTCACGTGTACAGGATGCGCAACAGTGGGCCAATAAACCCGCACACTCCTGTCACATGACTGTGAAGAAAATTTCAAATGAAATTCTCTCAATTCATCTTTGAATTGGATGTTTTGCAAGTCGTCTTGGGTCTATGAAGGTACCTATAGATTAAATAAACCAAAAGAAGAGATAGAAAAACCCAAATGGGGTAGGAAACTGATACCTTTCTACAGTGGAGTCGCCAATCTGTTGCGCCTCTTTTGTCACCTAAATTAGAAAAACAGATGTGCTTACAAGCTTAGTTGGGTTAGCTAAGCAAGACAACAGTAAAGGAAAGGGTTAGAAAAATAAACATAAAAAATTAAGCTAAGAATTAAACTAAGAAAAGAAAGAACAACAAAACTATTGAGCATAAGGACATACGAACAAGAAACCAATAAGACTCATGTCACCAATGGAAAAGATTGTATTAGTAAAAATAAAGAACCAAGAAGAAAGAGGACTTTGGGTCCCTTCTTCCTTCAAGGGAGGGCTCTTGGACCCCCACAATTGAGCTCTTCTTACAACTTTGAAACTTGAAATAAATGGTGAAAGAATCCCAAGCTAATCCACTCAAAAGGTGAGGTGGATTGCCCAAATGGAATGATGCTAGTATGCTCTTGGTGAGAAAAGATGATTCCCCAAGAGAATAGCAACAACATAACCTTGCAAATGAATTCCTTAAAAATGTAGTGCACCCATGGCCTTGTTTTATAGCACCACTTTGAGGTATTGTGCAATCAACTTTTAGTGTGAAAAGGGGTTGTTCAGGGCATTTTTAGGTCTTTGACCAGCCACCTAGTCAGATCCAACCAAGATTTGTATGTCAAATCAACTTGGAAGTTGAACCAAAAGTGGGTGGGAGGCCGACCAATCTCATAAATGCATCATTCTCAGGTGTGCGCGGCTTTTAGTGACCACAGTCGCGCATCGTGCACATGTGCTCTTTTCTTGCATTTTTGGATGGCCCATGTGCGGTGTGCCTTGTGTAGTCATAGCGCACCTTGATTTTATAACTGGTTGTATAGTTTTGGAACCTTTTGGAAATGTTTTTTTGGTAATTTTGGTCCATGGGTGAAGTCATAGCTGTTTGAAGATGTTGGATTCCTGTAACCATTTGCAGATGAAATTTCAGTGATAACAGTCTCTGATCTTCGTGTGTGGTTGCCTTGATTTCACTTTCATTTCCTTTGGTTGTAGACACATGTGTCCTACAACCCCCTATTGCTACTTCGGGTGAGATTTCATCTACTTCGCAGGTGTTTTCGAAAGGGCCAGTAGTTAGGGCTTGTTGGTGCACTATTAGGGTTGAACCCTGGGTTTTCCCTTGTGTCAACAGATGTTATTTTTTTAGTTTTTATTATTAAAAGATTACAAGACAAAGTTATAATATAATTCAATACTAAAATAAAAACGAATATATTTTATTAATATTTAATATTTCCAAGGATTTTATTGATTTATATTATCCAACTATTCTTATATATGGAGTTTATTCAATTAAATTTAAAATAATAAATATAGAGAAAAATAATACAATTTGATCTAGAAATGGTTTCACAATGTTTTACTCTAATACATACTTTATGAATATTTTATTAAAAAATAATTTCACTCAACATTTTATAATTAGTATTTTAAGAATTTGTAAACTTGACAAAGGATTCTATACTTTTAGATAAGCATGGATCATTAAAATTTTCCTTAATTCCGACTAGACTCTAGAAAAATACTCATTTAGAGTTTCCATGTCCTTCCTATATTTTCACTTATTTCAAGGAGAATGCAAAAATAATTATTAATGTAAGTTTATGTGATTATAAAACTAAAGGATGGAGTGGAATAGGTGAAGGCCATGATAATTGCACTAATTAAGGTGGGGAATGCCATCAAAGTTGGTAATCCCAAGTACACCACAAGTACTGCAGATGTTGCATGAAGTTATTTTGTTGGAGTTGTCCTTATAAGTTCCTTCAAAGTAAGTATATATATATATTTTTTGAATTTTGATTTTCTCAAACTATAAAAATTTTGAGGTTTGAATATTTTTTAATATATTCATTTTTTGTTAAATAAAATATAATTTAAAATAAATATTTACTATTGTATGCCACCAAATTTGTGATATCTCAATTAATGCTTAGTAATTCAAAGGTTAACATAAACATATTTTAATACAATCCAACATAATTTTCCTATAATAAACAATAAATATGACAACGAAAATATATCAAAACCAAATATTATGCTTGTACGTTTATTTAATGTATTTTCAGTATGGTGGTTGTAAATGGTTGTTAACTTTTAATATCCAACATAATTATAAAATGAAGTAAAAAGAAACATAATTGTCCATTATAGATACCAATAATAAAATGACACATCCACAATATAAATGTCCAAACAAATCATTTACATGAAATCAGTCTTTGTTGCCATCATCTTGATTATCTTCTTCGCTTGGCATTGTAACATTGTTATTCTAAAAAATATGTTTATATCTTGGATCATGTCTCATCACAAACCACCAATCCCCATCCAACACATCTGGGTAAAAAAAGACTTGGTTGCAATGTTTTGGGAAAACATAAGATCCTTACTTACCCACATTTTTTTAGAGTTAATACATATTAGCCCACTATCATGGTATTCCTTGACATTTATCTAGTTGAAGGTATCCCACCAATTGCAACAAAAAATAACACATTGAAACTGTTACCCATGATTTTGGTCGTCATGATTATGTATTGATGATGGTGTACTCAGGCTCTTCATTAGAACTTTCTCCTGAGAAAAGTTACCTTCATCTCTTTCCAGAAATTACATTTTTGAGGACTGTTCGCAGGCTGCTAGTATATTTGCCTGCGAGAATGCATGATTCTCGCAGGCTGCCTTAAGCCAGGGTGCGAGAAGTTCACACTGTGTTGAACTTCTAGGGTGCAAAATCTTTCTAAAGCAAGGAAAAAGATGAATTCTTGATGCTTCTAGAAGGGAATCTTCTAGAAGGATGAGATGGAATTCGAATGGTTATCCTAGTACTGGATTCCCTGATATTTTGGGATCATTCTTATCCAAGTAACTAATTCATTCTCCTATATATTGAGAATTCTCATGGAAAAGGTTAAGTAAGATTCATTGGAGAATTGAGTGAAAAGAATTGTGTGAAGGACTGATGCTACAACAGCTAAAAACTCCAACAAGTTTATCAAAGGTGGTTGATCTTCCTTTTCATGCAAGTGAGAGAGATGTGTGTGTGAGAGACAAGGGCCATGAAAGGAAGTTCTAGACATCAGAAACAGGAGTTTTTAATCTTTACCTTCCATTAATATGATCTGATAATATGTCCCTTTCCCATAAAAGCTAAGTCCGCACATTGTATAACTCCTTGATCATATACATAGGTTGTTGTTGAATAGATTGTGCTTTCTTCACTTTGGTTTGTGTTGTCTTGGTCTTGGATGCACAAGAGCACTGGAAGTAGCCGAACAACAAATACCATGGGAAGCGATAATAAGGTGCGATCATTGTTCTTGCCTCTATTTAATTCAATAGTTAAAATCTAGGGAAGAGTCATGTTCTGTCTTGCTGTTCTAGATCCGGGTGGATCTAGGGAGATGAATTGCTTTGTTCTAGATCCAGGTGGATCTAGGGAGATCGGTTTGTGTCCGCACTTATGGATTTATCCAATAACAAAAACGATGAGAAGTCCACTTTCATGATCTTTTGTATCTTTCCAATGTAACCTAACTTCCCCTCTATCAGGTTTTCATCGCAATGGCTAGCACGACTAGATTGGTTGAACTCGACCTCCACTTCACAATCTTGTGTGATGTGGCCTTCATTAGCATACTCAATGTGAAAATGATGTCCACATTCCCACATAGATGGGAAGAAATGCATATGTAAAAATGCGAACAAAGTATGGTGTCATATGTTTAATAACCGAAGCATTAATAAAAACATAATATATGTTACAATTCAAACTTACAATATTATAAATAGAACATGGTGCTCAAAGAGGTTATCACAGAGTTGTTGCACCCGATCCCTATGTTTAGTGCATCCAAATATTCTCCACATGGGTTATGACCGGACACCTCAAATTTCTCTTGTATCTCGTCAGCCACCCAATTGTTGGGACATATTTTTGGCATATTTTCTTTTAAATGATCAGGAAAGGCATGTTTCTACCATTCAACCGTCTTAATGATTTCTTGTCACTATCCCATTTCCTTCTTTTCTCTTAATACAACATGGCCCATGGTTGTGTTTCCTTCATGTTGTAAAGAATGAATTTATTGATGACATCTATTTCAAAATTCACTGATGTATACAAAAATTCAAAACAAATAGCATGAGATCAAATATATATTATCAACTTAAAGAATGAATTTATTGATGGCATCAAAATTTCTAAATTCTATGATGCATAAAAAAATTCAAAACAAATAGAATTGGATGAAATATATATTATCAATTCAATGTAAACAATTTCTATGTACTAAATTGACAAAATATAACTGACTTACTCTTTATCAAGCACCTTTTTCCATTTGTTTGGAGTAGCTCCCCTTCCATTTTGTTCTCATATTGATGGTCGTCCCAAACAAATTCCCATTATGTGCCATCAATTTGCCTATTGTACTCACTATCATTATAGAACAACTCGTATACTATGTACCCCTCTCCCATAGAGCCCTCTAGTTTTTCCCTTTTTCGAACAAACCCCTTAAATGTTTTCATGTACCTCTCTAAGAAGAACATCCAAGGACATGAGAGCACCCCAAATAATTCAACCTCATCAGATAGGTGAACTAGAATATGGACTTGCAAGTCCATAAAACTTGTTGTAAGTTCCTTCTTAAACATACAAACAATCTCAACTATCTCTCGATGCCACCATAGAATGATAGCTATATGAATCTCCCTTGATGTGATCCAACATACAAATGTAGATACCTTTGATATGGAATTTCCCAGGTCCTTTGGGAAGTCATGGTTCACACAACCACACACAAACAAAGGATAATGACACTACAAAATAGACACACACATCATTAATTTCCATAAAATTGTGAGTGCATAACATATTTTTACCGACGTTGATATAGAAGAAGAATCATGTATTCAACATACATACTCGTAAAAGGTTCATATGGTCATGTGATTTAAACCCCAATAAATTCCCATCTACAGTGAAGCAACATCATAGAGTTGACCCATATAAAGAAGGTTCCTTTACACACAATATAACACCCTTCGCCATAGAAACATCATCTTTCTTCAAAATCCATGGGACATCACCTTCCTTAAAAGACAAAGAGGGACTAACCTCTTCTCTGGTTTCGTTTCTTGGCTAATGTCTCTTTTTAATATTTGAAGCAATAAGATCTTTCCTGGCAGCCAATGTGTCATTTTTATTCCATGATATGTGCCTCCATAAATAAGATGAAACATTTTTAATATATGCATGGGATTTAGTAAGTGGGAAATATTAAGATGCTCCCAATATGGAAGCTCATAAAATATAGATTTCCTTTTCATCCCAATGGGAATTTAGTCAACATAGATGTGAAATATTTAGGATCATTGAACATAGGTTCCCCATTTGAATCAAATAATTCTTTTGTTTCCTTCTCCTTCTCTATGTCATATGCCCTATTATAATCTAATAGTGTCATTATTTCAAGTCTTTGGGTTCTCTCTGGTTTACCATTGAAAAAAGATGAAACTCTTCTATATGGGTGGTCTTCAGGGAGGAATACCCTTGAATAGTCGTACGCCCACTTTCATATGTCATTGGACCACCTAGCCTTTATATAAGGTCCACAACATTTCCATCCATGATACCCTTTTGTTACACAACTTGTGATGTTAACGTATACATAGAATGTTAGTCTAAAAAATATAGTTGCACCAAATGAATTATGCCAAAATAAACTATAGATATAAACAAATCGATGAACATGATTACCAAAGAAAACTCCTAGTCCTGAATAACTGTGCAAGGTGTAAGCACATATTCCATACAATGTAAAAGACCTCTCCATTGGGACGAGTCTTGATACATCATATACTTGTATCCCTTCCCATAATTTCTTAAATTCATCGATCAATGGTTGGAGTTAGACATCCATTATATTCATTTGTCTTCTACCTAATACTATACGAGCCAAGATAAGATGTTCATTCTTGATGGAAAACCATTGGGGGATATTGTTATTGATCACTACCTTTGGCCAAATAGACTATTTGGTGTTTTGGAGGGAATACATGTTAAATCCATCCATAACTATGCTCAATTGGAGGCTCCATAATTCATCCTTGAATTTATCGGGCCATGTATCCTCTATATGCGTCATGGCTATTGAATCTCTTGGGATTCACATAAGTCACGGTTCACTTATATTTGAGGAATTTCACCCTTGCAACATAGCTAATTGTTTGCAACGAAAGAGCCTTTAGATCCTTGGAATTATAGGCATGTGCCTCAATATCTTATGAGGATGACCATGTTCCTTTCCCTTATTTTTATTTATTTATGGTACCTATCATGCCGACATTCTGGACATATGTATTTGTCTGTATGTTTGTTTGTGTATAGAATACAATCATTTAGATATGCATGGTATGATATGTTCTCAACACCCAACATTTTTAGCATTTACTTTGCCTCTGTGAAATTATCGGGAAAATGATTGTCACTCATAAGTACCTTATCTTTTAATAACCTGCAATTAGTGGGAAATAAAAATTTACATTGTCATTAAGCATGACTATAATCAACCCTTTTCTTCCTTCATTGTGAAACAATATTCCTTAAAAATTTAGGGGACTTAATGGTTAGTTACCTCAAAATTGTCGAGAAACATGTGTTTGACATACCATACATTGATTTCAAGTTGTATAGTAACATTGTTGTCCCTAGCTGAGTAGACCTTACAGACTCCTATACTGGACAAAATAGAGGGGTGGTGGAAGTAGGTTTCAGGATTTTGTAGAAGGTATCTACACCATGAGTGTCATACCCTATTTCATTTTTTTGGAATGCATCTAACAACATTCCCTCCATCGCATGGGTATCCTTCAAGAAATCATCCTTACCAACCTCTATATCATTTCCTTCATCCCCAACATGTGAGGAACTAATGTTACCATCAAGGTTTTAAATTGGTGACTCAGGACATAGTGGGAATTGAATAGGTGGTTGTTTCAACCATTCTTGGTATGCTTCCTCTCTAAGATATTTTCGTTTAGTAGGAATATCATGACTTGACATCATAGTGGGGTGCAACGGTAAATGGTGGATATGTTGCTCATCATCAGAATCCTGATTGTAAAAGTATTGAACATTACATTGATAATATTGGTAACAAAATGATTTTAATATGTTCAAACATTATACCAAACACTTATTAGAAGTTGTTAACGCTCTGTAAATTCCCAGAGGTTGTCAAGGGGTATAAGAAATTTATTAGAGGTAATTTTATCCAACCACTTCGAAACTGGGATCTATCCTTGCCAGTTTTAGAGAGGGATGTCTCTATAAGATTTAGATATGTTTCAGGTTTCAGATATTAGGCTAGTTAAATCAATAGGACTGTGTTGTTTTCTTTATAAAATGGTTGAAATATTTCTTACGCATCCATTGGGCTATGGATTCTTTGTTAAGTTTTGAGATCGAAGAACAACTTTTATTAGGTTTCTTGACAGGGAAGGATAATGCAAATGCTAGATCTTTGAAAATTAAAGTGATGAATAGAAGAAATAGATGAGATAATCAACTATAATAAATACGAATTCAAGAATTTATTTATCACAGTATCAAAAGACAAACATTTAGATCTTCAAAAGCCAGAAACAGAGTATACAAAGATAAATTTTGCAACTTTAACTTCTTTTAAATGATCAGATATAGAAAACAAGATGATAACTAAGTAAGATAAACCATTCAATGAAGAGGAATAAACATCACCAACACTAACACGTGGGAATCCTGTGAATCGTAATCTTTATTACTAGTATATCTCTTCAAAAGATTACAGTTTACAATTTGCTTGGGCATAAAGATCAACCCTCAATAATTCAAAGTCTGAAGTTTTTATAGAGAAAATTACAATTTGGAAATGTCATTAATGATCAGGACGTGGTAGAATCCAAATATAACTAACTAGATAACAAAATACAGAATTGTAGGAAATGCTAATGATCTTTCGAATTATTTATGTTGATTTTGGGGAAAGTTGTTGGTGAGTCATCAACTTGACTTTGACTGCTCCGCGTGCTGACTTGGATGTACACCTCATCTTTTTAGTTGATCAAGTCAAATATGTCTTCCCATCTCTGCTGACTGGGAATAATGACTTTGAGAAACCTTTGGTATACCTCATCTGTCTCTGTATACTTAGCGAAGGTGGGCTTGGTGATGAAAAGATACTTTATCTCATGCTGAATACTCAGGTCTAATTTCATAGTTTCCAAAAAGAACTTTCCTGTGATGTTGCTTTGTATGCCTGCAAACTTTGACCTGTCCTTTGCCACTGTGAGGATTTTTTTCTTGTATTCTGAGAGAGTAATCAACTTATTATTGATCACAAATAAACTTGGAAGGCCTTTCTTCTGCAAAGAGTCAACCTTGTTGAAAAACCTTTGTACTGCAAAATCCATTGTCTGAACTCTCTCCTCAAGTTGTAGAATTAGCCCCCTCTTGGTCAAGACTTTCTTGACTTCAAGAATAGTTTCAGTCCTATCTTCAATTTGCAGGGCTTCCAGCTCTTCTTTTGATTTAGAACTTAAGAATATAATGATGTTGTTTGCCTCTATAGGCATTTCTCCAAATTCACCCTTTATCCAGTCAATGGCCTGTCTGGCTCTCTGCACTATCTCATGCTGTTCAAACATAATTTGTATCATGGGCCATATCTCAGTCACTGATTGGAAGATGTGCATCCAAATGTTTTCTTTAGCCTCTGACAACATCTTAGCCATGATGTCTTCCCTCTGCAGCTACTACAATTCCTGTTTAAGCCTCTCTACTTTATGCATCTCAGTGTTGTAGCTGGCCTGGAATGTGGACTTCAACTTTTGTATATTTTGAATCTCTTCATGCAGTTTTGTGATTTCTTCCCCTTGCAGAGTCATGTCTTCCATCGCTTTTGCCAATTTTTGTACTGCATCTGGAGTTGTTGCTGAGGTTACTGCTGGAATTTCCCATGTAGTGGTTGATGTTGTCATTGTTGTACCAACCCCTGTGATAGGAAATGCATTCAACGGTATGACTGCCTGTTGTGGTGGGAAATATCCCTACAGACTAGCACTTAGGGTTATATTATGCATGCAGATAAGACCGAAAGAATCCTACTTTCTGTCGTCGTCCCAGACCTAATCCCCATTTATTTTAAGCAAATACATGGTTAAACGAACATACCTTGTTCTAGATGTTTGATGTCGATCCGTCTTCACGCTTGATCGCTTGCTAGAAGCTATCCTCCCAAGACTTAACTGCATATAAAAAAAGCAACAAACTCTACATGCATTTGTTCTATAGATTAATGGGTTAGAGATTCAAACATATATTCACTAAACTATGACAAACTCATATAGTGGGATGGGAAAAGCATTTCTTTATTATTAACTTTAATGAATCAACTTACAATGTCGAGACCGGCCACTGCTCTGCAAACCTGATCCTGGGCTCCTCTTCAAATGTCCTCCAACTTATTTTCTTTGTATCTCTCTTTGCACAAGGATAGCTAAAGGGTTGGGACAATGGGAATGTGCAATTGGGTAGATTTTCTTTACTCTTACTCTCCTTTTCCAAATAGGACCCCTAACCATTCTTTTATAGGCTAGAATAAGCTAGGTATTTGGATGAATCCTGGGTCATTCATGGCTGAAAGATTTAGTTAACTCACCCAAAGCTGTGTATTTCATCGACAACTTTCCTTTTTTCGTGCTTTTGTAGGTACACGCGGGTTGTTTTAGGTCAGCTAGCATGTACACGCATGCAGTAATGGAGTAGGGCACGTGGACCCTTACAAAAGAGGTTTTTTAAAGAGTTGTTCAGAAGTTCTTTGGCAAAGAAGGGATCTGAGATGGCCTGATGCCAGGTAAATATGTATGGTGCAAATTAGGGTTATAACACTGCCATTGGCACAGTCAGCTCCTTTTCCTTAACTAGCTTGTCCAACTCTGCTTCCATTTATTTAATCTTCATTCTACTCCATGATTAAATTCAACATATCCTCTTTCTAGCCTTCAGTATCAGCCATCTCATTAGTCTGTGGGTCTTTAGTAGCAAAGATTTTCAATTGTTTCCTCAGGGCGGCTATGTCTCCATTCTTCTTTTTGACAAACTCTTCTGCTTCTTTTATAATGGACAAATGATATCCAATTCTGAGCACTAGTTCTTCCAGGGACTTTATTTTGTTATCCTTTGCCAAAGAGGAAACCTTCTCTAGTTTCAGCCGAGTCTAGACATTGTTCAAAGAAACCTGCAATTTTTGTTGCAGTCATGGAGGTGTTTTCCAATGCGGAGAAGATCATTTCTCCAATCTGTCTGTGAAAATCCATTTGACCAACTGGGTGTACTTCTGCAGCATCAAACTCGAATGTTTCCCTTTTATAATCAGAAATTGTTTTGGGCTGAGGCACCTGTGCCTGCAAGTAGGCCATGTGCATTCTCCCCTTCTTTGTATCAAAAGTAGATAGTAATCTATGTTGGGTTGTGGATGTTTGTTTCCAAAATTGCGCATAGGTACTGTTTGTTAGCATCTCATTTTTCTTCTTAATCATGTTATATTTCTCAAAGAGGTTTAGTTCTGCAGGCTCCTATGTAGCTCTAGTCGTTAATGTTGTATCACCCTTCTTCTTTGACGAGGAGGTAGACATCGTTGTATGGCTTCCTGGGGAAAAAAGAGAAAGTTCACCATCCATGACTGTAGTAGACTGAGTCTCTTCTCCACCAAACCTGTCAGGTGTATGACTGGTCTTGATCTTTTTCCTGTAAACTTGGAAATCATCTGCTGAGACTTCAGTAACTGAGGGAGATACATATTTTATGGGTCTTTTCTCTGTCGGTGCCTGAGGAGTAGTGGTCTATGAAATATTGGCAGAGGGGGGATGTTTTTCTGTATCTATCAGAGTTTTCTCCTCCTACTTTGCCTGGTTCCTGAACTTCTCAATTTCTGGTTTAGGAACATGATAATATGGCGAGGTTTTATTCCTTAGTCTGGTTTCTACGATGATACCACAAGGATTGTAATTCCATGGGAAACTTCACATGAACTTCATCTCCTGTAATAACTTGTTTGCTTCTTCTCCTACCTCTCTGCTATTGCAGATGAAAGAACCTATTTGACCCTTAATCTTGAGCTGATGTTTCTTTTTAAGGGCCATAAAATAATATCATCAGAGTTGATCATTTGTCTGATATACTCTAGGGAGAATATTCTGATAGGTAGGAACTTGGGAAACTTGTAGGGGGCCAGCTCACATCCATAGATTCTAATCTCTGTGTGATCCTGATACAAATACCAATCCCCTATTTTAACAAGGTCTAATAGGTGGAGGATCCTTTTAATATCCTTGTTTATTCTGGGTTATTTTTTTCCAGTTAGCAAGCTTACCATTGGGTGGTAAAACTGGTTGATGAAATGTTTAAAACCGAACTCAGATGAGCTCCTTCTTAACAATGATGTCCAGGCTGTGGATTACCATCTTTGTCGAGATTCTGTAGGAAGAAAGAAAACTTCTCTGACTAAAAAAACAAGAACATGTAGAACATTATTGATAAATACCTGAACATGCCTTCGGTGGGAAAATTGAAAAATTGCTCATGAATATTATCGGCCATAAACTGGCTGAAATTGAACTGGTTGGTGGCCTTTTCTTCGGTAGAGAAAATAGACAAGAAACCCAAGATGGATTCGTCTACCCAGTTTTATGAATAATAATCGAGAAGACAACACGAGGATGAAATGACTTGATTACCTTTTGCTGAGAACATGGAGGAAGGGTAGGGAGGTTTTTTCTTGGGAAATTGGGCACTCTTGGGAAGGAAAATTTCAAACATCTATGCTCTCTGGGGAAAATATAATTTCTCATATATTTTGGTTAGAATCTCAATGGTAAAAGGGGAAAGGGATTCATCTATGGGAATTTGCATCATCTGGTCAATGGTTTTGGGTGTAATGGTGAATAGGGTCTCTCCAGATGATGAAACGATAGCTCTCTGATTGGGAACATAGTGTTCCTGGAACTTGAGGGAAAACTCAGGGAAATGATGAATTTGGGGGAAAAGATACAGTGGGAGATTGGACTCATAGAGTCCAATCTCATCACTCTAGTCCAGGAAGGTGTCTCTGAACCATGAGTGTAATTCAAAAAAATCGAATTCGTATTTGGGTTCTGAAATTAGGTAATCGTTTTCGGCAAGAGGGATCCGTTCGAGGTCGACGGGAGGAATGGATTTTCATAGATCGCGGAATGTTTGGACTTTGGCATCATCAATTCGACCGATACCTGGAAAATTCGAAAAAGAGTGATGCAAACTATAATTTTCGAGAATTAATGGCAGTTGTAGGTGGGAAAAAAAGAGAGGATGAAGGTTTCAATGACATCTGGATTGTGAATAGTGAAGAATTGGTGAAGAATGGGATTATCTGGACAAACGAGTATCCGTTGGGGCACGAAGGACAAGTCAACAAGCTAACGGATATGTTTTCCCGCATTATTTGGCCAACAGATATCTCGGGGATGAGGTGGTGGGAAAAATATGGGTGATTGGAGTGTGAAGATGATGTGGAGAATAGTGAATGGTTGGCAAGAAAAAGGGACGTAATGTGTGATGAGTGAGTGGGGGAAAAGTACGACGGCCGAGTAATTACACATGACTTACAAGCGGCGGTAGTGGAGCGTGACATCATGGGACGATGGTGGTATGGGAATCTAGTATGGCGGTTTATTAGGGGGGGGAGGCGGTAAATGCTTTAGAGCAAGGGGGGTCCTATTTAACACAATTGCACCATGTTAGGATGGGGCCCACTGGGAAAAACCACCATATCAGACCCCCCCCGTCGTTAAAGGTAGAACAGTCGGGGATGTCCGATATCACCTGTCGGTCATAGATCTGAACATCGTTTTCTCATCCATTGATCTAGGTGCACCCTTTAATCTCGGAGCGCGAATCAAATTGCACTGCAAAAACTTAGGATAATTCCATTTTGTGGGTTTTTGTGCTACTCCCCTTCATTTTGTCACCAAGGGGTTAGGAAACAACATTCTAACATCAAAACAAGGAATTTCAACCAACTTTATGCTTGTTTTATTAAAAGCCAAACCAACTAACCTATGTCCTAATCTATTTACCTAACATAATTAACCCAAATTAGATGTTTGGGCTAAAAATTACTCTACCCTGGGGCTATTTGATCAAGTTTAAACAGTTTGATCAAATTTGTTCACTAGCTAACCTAACTGACTTGGCTAAGATTAAACAGTTTATCCAATATGTATTCACTAATCCTATCAACATAAATTCAAAAGACTTGACCATGGTTGGACTGTATGGATCAATAAATTCTTATTGCATGGGGATCATCATTTTTCTTTTCATACCCTCTTTTATTCTTTCTTTCTTTGTTTTTTATTTCTTTTCTTTTGTAAATCATTTGCATAATGAAATATTATTTACAACCAAAAATACAACAAGAGTAAACATTTTCCAGCCACCAGTGGATCCTATGAAACATAGGGTTATAACAGTGGCTCCACCTAGGGATGGTGCTCTCCTTGTGAGGTGCCAAGAACTTGTTTCCTGATGTCTTGAAATATTTTCTCCAGTGCTTCTTCTGCTACTTGATTTATTTTATTTTGAAAAATTGGTGGCACTAGTCAGTGGCTTAGGGCCTTCTCTATGGGCTTCAACCATCTGACCAACATCACCCACACATAACCTGAATGTAAATAAATGGTTTGTACAATGGAAATGGATCACTAGGTTTTTCATTGGGGTGGTAAATAATGATTCAACATCCTGCCATTTACAGGTCCACCTGGCATGTCTGTTCCATCACTGTCTTTGAGAAAAAATGTGTTATTTCCTCTAAATTCCTGAATGATGTAAGGTCCTTTCCACAATCTATCAAACTTTCTGTGTTTACCCTTATCCTCATTTCTAGAATCCCACTTCAGCACCAAATCACCCAACTCAAAATCATCCTCTTTAGTTCTCTTGCCATAAATCCTTTTGATACCTTCCTGGATAACCTGAGTATTTTTATACACTTCCTCTAGACTGCTACAACTGGATCATGTGATTTATTCTTCTTTGGGTATCATTTGGCTCTACTTGCACTTCCTGCAACAATTTCATAATAAGGACCCCCAAAGAAGAAGGGAAAACTGCCTCAACAACATATACCAATTGGTATGGGGAAATACTAATTGATCTTTTGGTGGTTAGTCTATCAACCCAGAGTGCATGAACTAACTTATTATGCAGGGACTTCTTATTCTCTTGTAGCGTTTTCTTAATGATATTCACCAGAATTTTTTTTGATGACTCAGCCAATCCATTTCCTTGAGGGTAATAAGTTGTGGAGTGTCCCAAAGTAATGCAGTACTGGATGCAAAACTCTATAAGATTTTTGGATCTGAAGGCCGCTACATTGTCAGTTATGATTTTCCTAGGATATCCAAAACAAGACATAATATTAGATTCCAAGAAATTAATGATGACAGATTCAGTGGCTTTCCTGCAAGGTACAACTTCGATCCACTTTGTGAAATATTCTATGGCTGTGAGGATCCACTTATGTTGGCCGAAAGAGGGTGGATGAATCTCACCAATAAAGTCCAAACCCCACTGTTGTAATGGAGCTTCTACTAAAATAGATTTGAGGGGCAGGGGAAAAAGTTTCCTTTTTCCTTCGAAGATTTGACACTTGTGGCAGGAGGTCACCTTTTGATGCACATCAAAAAACAATGTTGTCTAGTAAAAACCATCTTTGAGGATCTTATTAGCTATGGTCTTCCAACTTAGATGCTTGCCACAATCTCCTGCATGGAAATCCTATAATATCTTGTCAGCTTCATCCTTTAGTAATCATTTGAGTAAGATACCTCTGAGGTTTTTCTAGTAAAGGTTTCCGTCTAGAATAAAATGTTTCAATGCTTTTAGTTTAATAAATATATCTTTTGTTTTAGTCAGACCGGGAGGAGATTGTAAATTATGAAGGACAAAAATGAGGTCTGCGTACCAATGAGAGTTTAAGAATACCTCTTTTACATTTGGAGTCACCTTCTCTTCCTGCTCGTCAACTACAACCAAAATGTTAATGTCTACAACATGAAAATTGGATTCGGCCATCAACTTGGCCAAACCATGACCCTTGATCATTTTAGTGGGTTTTATTTCTATATCATATCCTAGAATAACAACAATCCACTTTCCTCTCCTACCATATGGATTATCTTGAGTCAGGATATTCTTCACCACTGCATTTGGAACATAGGCAATAATGTGAGAATGGAGAATATAAACTCTAAAATATTTTATAGCTTTTACCAGCGTGAAAGCTTGTTTCTCCATTATATTATAGTTCAACACATCATCTCTCAAAGATTTGTTGAAAAAGGCTATGGGTTGTTCGCACCCTTCATTGTTTTTTTGCAGTAGTACTATTGCGATGGTGTGTTTGGATGCGAAAGAGAACAAATAGAAGTCTTTGGTGTAATCTGGACTAATCAAAACCAGGGCTTGCGTGAGTGCATGTTTTACTTGCTCAAATTATTGTTTAGACTCGGTGTTCCATCTTATTTTGGTGTCTTTTTTCAGCATATTTGTGATGTTCCTAAGAAGTTCAACTAAGTTGGGTATGGATCTTTATAGGAAATTTATTTTACCAATAAATGATTGCAATTATTTAATGTTCTTAGGGTGTTCCACTTTCTAGATGGTCTCTATTCTACTGGGGTCTATTTTAATTCCATATTTAGAGATTATGTGTCCCAACAACTTTCCTTCCTCTAAACTGAAAAGGGTTTTCTTGGGATTTAATGAAATCCTGAATTTTCTGCACTTCTCAAACACTCGTCTGAGATGTTGTAAATGTTCCTCATCAGATTTGGAGTAGACATCCATGTCATCCAGGTATATGAATATAAACCTACCATGTTCGTCCACAAAAGAAATATCCATTTCTCTTTGGAAGGTTTCCCCAACATTCATCAAACCAAAGGGAATTTTCACATACATGAAAGTTACCCAGGGTGTGGTGAAGGTTGTTTTCTCCTGCTCATCTGGGTGGACAAGGACTTGGTTATAGCCCAAGAAATTGTCTAGTAAGGAGATCCTACTAGCCCCAACTACCTTTTGTAAGATGTGGTCCATTTTAGGCAGAGGGTAATTGTCTTTGAGAGAAACCTTGTACAGGTTTCTGAAATCAATGCAAAGCCTAATTTCACCAGTCTTTTTTCTGGTAGGAACCAGATTAGAAACCCATTTGGAAAATCTCAAGGGGAATATAATTTTGGAATCATACTTCTTTTTAATTTCCTTTTCTATCAGGGGGAGTAACTTGGGATTGATTCTCCTAAGTTTCTGCCTAAAAGGTTTTTGTTCTTCTTTTATTGGGATTCTATGTTGTATGATACTTCTGTCATAAGATTTTAAATCCTCACAACCCCAAGAAAACACATCGACATATTCCTTAAACAATTCAATGTATTTGCATTTTTTCTCAGGAGGTAAAGATTTGGAAAGTTTTATCATCTTGGGTTTTTCCTCTGTTCCTATGTTACACTCTTCAACCTCTTTACCACTAGCTTCAATATTTGGCTTTTTCGCTACATCGTTAAAATCAAATAGGTCTTCTAATGGAACCAAACCTCTAGGTAAAACATTGTTTTCCAAATGTAAAATATCAGAGTCTACCTCATTTTCATTTATTTCATTTGAATCTACTTTATTTACACTATCACTTTCAAAAACTGATTTATTTACATTGTCATCATCACCCTCTACATCTATATTTATACATTCAAAATCATTCTTACACTGTAGGAAGTCTTCAGTTTGATCATCGTTGCCAAATACTTGCCAGTATCTGATGTTATCTGGGATGATTGGTCTGTACTTCACCTCTACTTTGTATTGATGATTTGGTTTGAAAGGTATTTTTCATGTGGATGCTGAAGTAGCCAAACCGTCTGCCAGTATGTTCTGGCCTCTAGGCATTACCTACAAGTCGATTTCAGTGAAACATTCTAAAAAATCTAAAACAACATTTCTATAGGCTCTGAGTATAGGATTCTTAGCTGAATACGCACCTTTAATTTGTTTAATGACTAGTTCAGAATCACTTCTTACCATAATCTTTTTGGCACCAACCTTCTTCAGTAGTTTCAGGCCGAGCATTAAAGCTTCATACTCAGCTATGTTGTTAGTGCATTGGAAGTTTAGTTTGTAAGAGTGGATTTTTGAATACCTTTATTTTTGATTATGCAACCAAACTCCAACTCCAACTCCCTCTTTGCTCACAGCTCCATCAAAATCCATACTCCAGAAATCAGTTGGTAGCTCATCGCTTTATACTGTTGCAGTTTTATTTACCTCAATGATTGCTTCATCTTCTTGCATGTCAAGTGCATCATCTTCCAACTGAGACATTAAATTATCCAGGTCACCCTCATTGTACAATATGAATGAATCCCGATCATAGTGTGCAAAGTATAATGGGTAGTTGTGTGTTTTTTCTTGAATACTGATCATATACTTCATCAGAGTTTCTTTGTATAGTCTTCTCCATTGTCCAAATATTGGGATGGTACCATAAGACATATATAACTGAAAAATGCCTTTCACCTTAGCTCCCCAAGATCTAGATAACAACATACCATATGTTTGGGCTTCAAAACGTCATACAAATATCACTCATTACCATACATTTTTCACCTATGCTTCCATTATATCACTCATTATTCACCACCATGTCACTTCATTTTCCCTATTGTTCACCATTAATGGGTCTCATTTATATTTTCCAAATATTATTTATTTTCAAGCATTTTTGAGAGAAATTCTTGATTAAATGTTAGAAAATAATATATTTTACTTCATATATGGAAAGTGGATTGTTTTTGTGACATGTGTAGGTTCCAAGGAAGCTTCAAAGACACCTTTATGTGGAACTCTATGTTCAAATTCGAATTTGAGGGGACCATGGAGAGATTATTGAGAAGATCATGGAGGATATCATGGAGGAGATCATGGACCTCATGGAGAATATCATGGAGGATAGGGTTATGTGTCTAGATGGTTGAGAGATGTATGGAACTAAAGAGATATTAGTGGATCACATTTATGAATTTCTTATCATAGCTCTTGTATAAATAGGAGTGTTACCTCCTTCATTTAGAATCTTGAAGCTTGTAATCTTAGAATTAGAGAGAATTGTAATCTTAGAGTTGGTTTGTAATGGACATTTTGAAATAAAGAATCATACTTCGATTTTTCTTCTACATCTGAGTCTCCTTTGAAGCAGTGTGCTTGTGGAGTTATGGAGGGCCCCCATGGCCTCACTTGCATGCTAATTTGCTTATTTTAGGTATAGCTTAATTTATGTTTTTGTTTGATTTCAAGTATGATTGATTTGAACGAGACTTTGTGAGTTGAGTCCTTGTAAGGGGACTGGAGTTTCCAATGAATCTTAGGAATTAGATAACATATTTTAGTGTGTGTAAGAGATTCTATGAGTTGAGTCCTTGTAAGGGGATTAGAATCTCAGGCAAACATAATCACTCTGTTTTCAGTAGGTAGATTTATTTAAATTGCAGAGGTGTTTAAGTGAGAATGAACCAAAGTACAATCTCTTGTAAAAGAGTATTGGCTCCTGCTACATCAAACCCTCGTGAGAAGGAACCAAAGTACAATCTCTTGTAAAAGATTATTGGCTCCTGCTACATCAGACCCTCGTGAGAAGGAACCAAAGTACAATCTCTTGTAAAAGAGTATTGGATCCTGCTACATCAAACCCTCCTTTAGGTAGTTGAATCTTTCTAGATCTATCTATTTTAGGTAGCGCTTCTAAGTTTACCTTCCCGGGTTGACATTAAATTGAACTCTGATTGACATCATCAATTAGAACTAAGCATTTTGGTGTCGTTGCCGGGGAAGTGCAACTAGAAGAATTGAGTAATTATTTTATGCATTTGCTTTTATGGACTAACTTGTGAACCCTGGTGACAGCAGGATCTTCATAAAGGAGTTCACGTTTGGAGTGTTTTATTTTCGCAATTAGCTTAGTTAGTTTCAAATTCAGTTTTAAAACCCCCCATTTCTTACTAATCCATCCACGAATGAGGAATTTAAAGATGATAAACAGGTACTTCTTGGAGAGCAAGAACAATAATGAAGACTGGTTTCAAAAGAACCTTGCGCCAACTCCAAGAATAAGACATGATACTCACATCTTTGCAAACAATCAGGTAAACATTTTAAATCTTGATGTGAGCATTTTTGAATTTTTAATCCATAGATGGCTTCACTGGAAGCATTCTTTTACTGAGAAAATAAAACATCTTTCAAAGTTAATGTAGAATAGATTAAAAATAAAAAATAAAATGAGATCTCGTAGAATTTTCTCGTAGAATTTCCTTGTAGAATTTTCTTTTAGTCTTGTTTTTTTAAAATATCATCATGAATAAAAAGAGCCGCTTCATCTTTGCATTTCTATGTCTTGTTTTTGTATCACGGGTGAGCCAGGAGCTTGATTATCGGAAAGCTTTGTCTTCCGAGAGTCTAAATGCCCTCGTGACATTGCAGAAAGAGTGTAGATAAATAACATAAAAATCTCTTGCTAGGAATTTGCACAAATCATTAAAACTACAAGCATTATAAGAAATCGAAAATATAAGAAAAATTGTTGTAGTTTTGTGATTTCGATTTCAAAATTAAATTTGTAGTTTTGTAATTTGATAAATGTGTTAAAATTTCTCTGCGCATCTATCTTTCCTTTTCCACACGAAACCTGCAAAGAAAAAAAAAAACACACACACACATTAAAAAATAAAAAAAAATAAAAATCTTGAAGATATCCTAACTGTATGCGCATGAATTTCTCTCTAAACACATGAATCTTTACCATTTTTGCATCGCGTTGATCTTTGTAAAAATATTACTGTGGCATTACACCAGTACCAGATTAGTGCGAGCTTTTCAATGCACATAATCCTGCCACTATGACTGTTGTTGTGTTTTTGCACTCTGTTTCACTTATGCCATGATCATATCTGGCGTAATCTTCACATAGAAATTGTCATCGGTCTTTTGAATAAGTTCTTGTCAATAAACAAAACCGAGATGTGAATTCCTTCTACCGTCGATGGGTTGAAGATGCATGTGAACATATATTCTGTTATGGTTTCTGGGACTTTGCCCCAGATCTGGCCATCAACAAACTATTCCAGGAAATCAGTTAGACAAGGCAATGATTACCCGATATTCTCACGATATGCATTTATAGCATTGGGATGTGTTGTCAACTTTATCACCTTGCTGCCTCCAATTTCGGTATTCCTGAGCTTTTTGTTTTGCACACTAGAACAAGATTTGGAGTTATCCCTGCCTAAAAGAATCAGATCGATTTCTTCAGTGACTATTTTTAGTGGCAAGATACACCTAGATCCAGACGTGCTGATTTTGACTAAAAATTCATGTATTGAGAGCATGGTTATCGATATCCTCTTCGAGATTCTTGGGATTCCAATCGCATGAAATCACAACCAGATCTCACACTTCCTTTCTTCTATATTGGGGCCTGGTGGCAAGTGTCATGGGTATGCATTGCGATTTGTTGGGCATTCTTTGGGTGGTGCAATTGGTGCATTAGCAGGGATAATGTTACACAAACGGTACTCAAACTTGCATGTGTATGCATATGGTGTACTCCCCTGTGTAGATGCAGTTGTAGCTGATGCATGTTCGAGCTTTGTAACAAGTATTGAAATTTGTTAGTCTACCTCCTGATGCTCTCCGAAAAGGACGCGTTCATCAAGAAAGACGGGAAGATGCATATTTTGTTGTGGTTTTGCACCACTTGCAGTGTGTTGTAATTGCTGTTAGAGGAACTGAAACTCCTAAAGATCTTTTGTCAAATGTTCTCTGTAGGGAATGTATGCTCTCAAAAGAAGACTTGGATGGACTTATTAATAGCAGTATTGACCTCCAAAAGAAGCTACGGCCCTACATGTAAGGTATTCAATTCAAACAGAAAGTTATGAAGTTATGAAGCAGCCGGGTATTCAGCGCAGAACACTAGCACTGTCAAAGTCAAGGAAGAGACGTCTCCAGATCGAACCCCAAAGTTCTCTCCCATCTACATCAAGAAAACATCTATACCAACTTTATAACGAGTTAAGAGGATGGATCCAGGAAGGAGGCTGAGAAACATGAGTATTATTAGATTGGAGCATTCAAGGTGAGCTCGAATCATAAGATGATTGCATATGCAGAGGACACTAAAGGTGATAAAATTTACAATGTTTATGTCATTGATGCACAAAATGGAGAATTAATTAGTAGTTCGTTAATTGGAATTTTCGATTCTTTAGAATGGGATGATAGTGAGACACTTGTGTACATTGATATGGATGATATACATCGACCCTTTAAGGTATGGCGGCACCATCTGGGTTCAGATCAGTCTGATGACACTTGCCTATATCACAAAAAGGATGAAGAATTATATTTAGAGCTTCACCAATTTGAAAGCAAAGAGTACCATTTTGTTGTATCTGGAAATAAAACCACACAATTTGTCCTCTACCTAAATCTTTCCGATCCACGAAAAGAACTGAAATACGTAACTCAGTGCGTTGAGGGAGTTGACATAGTAGAGTTGCAGGCATTCAAGGATTATCTTGTTGTATATGAGCGACGAAAATGCTGGATCGAGCTCGGGAATGAAGAGATTGCGATCTCGAATATGAAATGTTCAGTTGCTGCAATCAAGACGTAATCAAAACCTATCGGTGACTCACAAATCTTATTGGCATTCTACACTGCAATCTGGTCGTCGACAGGGCCGGTCCTTCTTGCAGTACAACCGTTCCTAAAAAAAAACACTTTGCACAGAATTCACGTAGCACAAATGAAATTTATTCAGTTGGATGGTAATTTTCATGGCAACTTCATATTGTTGTATGTTTTTTAACGTACTAATCTGCATGATACAACAAATCTATAAGGCCAAGCTTTTCACCATGCATAAAATTTAGTTGACAAAAACAGGGAGTAAATTTACTTTTCATGCTTATTTCTTTATGAATGGATTGATATTAATATCATTATTGAGTCAATTTAAATACTTTGATTTTTATTAACCTGTTTCATTTGGCATCTATTTTTGCATAAGAATCACTAAGAAATTGGCCATTTCTTCTTGAGCACACTTATGTTTTCTTTCTGCCAAGTTTTTTTTGCAGGTTACAGGTTAATCAAGTGATCAGTGAGGAGATTACATTGTGACGACAATTGGTCTTCCAAGACTAATTTCATGAGAAATTTTAAAGAACCAATCCATGATTATAAACGAAATTTCCAGAAAATTACAAGTTTTTGCAACTTCCTGTAATAGTTTAATCGTTTGACATGTTGCATGACAGATTGGAAAAATTGGAAGAGCTGGGTTTGTTCCTAAATGTACAAGGATGGTGAAACACCTATCCACACTTGAATTCGACATCTCCAAGTGGCTGGTCAAAGACTAGTCAAACTCAACTATTTTTAGCAGAATTCATGAACAGATTTGCTATGTTTGAAAGTTTGCATTACATTGAGAGTTTCCATTCCATTGCTATATTTGAAAGATTGCATGCCATAATTCCAGCAAGAGTCATTATCCATTTCCCATTACACTTCACTTCATACACTTCATTACATTTTCTTCAACCCTAACCCACAAATAAAACCAACCAAGCTCATCTACAAGATTTTTGGCCCTCCTTA
>SNQJ01S0028461.1:42302-55531 GCA_010110895.2 Picea sitchensis | reverse complement strand
AATGAGACATGAAAAGAAGTATTGTATTTGGAGCTGAAGCTCAATAGGAGGATGCCCCCTCGAAGAGGCAAGTGAACAGGAGAGGATCCCTTCCATAACATGATCCATTGTATGGTGTTGCCCTACCTCAAGAGTTTTCTCTATTTCTTGTGTTCATGTTATGGTGAATGATTTATGGTTTATTCTTGGTTATTTATGAAGTATATTTGCATATCTGGTATAGGTACTTAACAATCTCAAGATGACAACACATATGAGCTGACACAATTGGATGGTGAGATGTTTGGGGATCATGTTAATGGGAAGTTCCTCAAACATTTTTTGCAGTACTGAGTCCTTGGAAATTTTCTACCCTATGCATAAATAAATCATTTTCCATTCCTATTATGTAACACTTTTTAATTTTACTTCATTAACCATATTTCACACAAGAAAGAAGTCAGGGTTTAAGTTGTTGAGAATTTTGTTTCACCTCTCAGATTAGTTTATCAAGGTGCACACGAAGTGGTTTGATCTGATGCAAAAATGCATAACCCAACAAGAGAAGGCACTTGGTCTACAGTTCTGAGTAGGCCACATGGGTATTCTATCCCCACTAGAGATGATGTTAGTATTGTATTTGATCTATTCATTAGTGTGCACATTGATCGAGATTATGGAGGTGAAATTCAAGAATAAGAATATAAAAGGGAGCTTACAGAGCTCATGGATCAAAGGAGAAAAGAACATGGTTGAAATCCCATTAATTTTATAGAGAAAATCCATCCCTAAGGGCCCTAGTATGAGTTTCAATTACTTAGGCACTTATTGATAACACGAAAGGGGATTATCACATCCAAAATAGGCTTAATACATCGTCAAATAGAGCCATACCATAAGACTGAGGCTTAAGGGGAAAGCACCAAAAAAGTTGTGGGGTTAATAATTAGAGGACAATAAGTGATTCTGATAAATGGTAGGGAATGCATGTCGCATCAGAAAGATGTTCAAATATTAATGCAACATGAGTGTATGGCATTTATTTTAAGGAGCTACGTGGAGAATAGTGGATTGTGTTGCATGGTAAGGTATGGAAAAGTAAAACGACTCCCCTAGGGTCGCGACAATGGTAACTTGGTCTTTCTAGGTTGCATATATACCAACTCATCGCATATCTATCCATTCTATCAGTACCACCTGGAGCCAACATATTAGTCTTCCTTGACACTGAGGAATTTGATGAGGACCTGACAATTCAGTGACACATATTTTCGAGCCTGTCAAAGATCACCACCTGTAGTGAGAATCCCCACCAGGGTTTTGGTTGTCATACTTATTCAAGCCACACATATGTTGAGTCCCTGAGGACATTTTAGTGTCTACATGGACCAATTCCAATATTCCATGTATCCACATGTCTATGGATCCATGCCGACATCATCCAAATTTCGTGTGTTTTTCCCCCAAACTTTAAAATCCCCTGAACCATAGGGAAAGGGATGCGTGTTTCAAACAGAGGCATGAGAGAAATTTTTTCAAGAAAGTGGAGGATTCATTGACGTCCTACCAAATTAGTTGGAAACGATGTGGCATAAATAATGATATCTAACATCATGTTTTCTTCCCTTCACCCATCATCATATTCTTGCATGCAACCGCCATATGACAACAATCATTTCATGAATATGTGCATTCACTCAAACTAAGGATCTTCATAGATCCTACCAAGTGTGGAAAACCATTAGCTCTTGTTAGTTGTATGCACAAACATGTGTCAAAATCTTATAAGGGAGAACAACAAAAAACTTGATCCACCAATATATGAGTAATCAGGTTTCTAAAGGTGAGTTACTCATATTCCAGGTGTTTCGGATGACGACCTAGCTATGTCAACCCTCCATCTAGGAGTGGATTTTGAACCATCTTGGACATGGATGTTGGGAAAGTTTGTTCTATACTTCATTAAAAAGTAATTTCCTTCCCTAGTATCATTATCCTGACCTTGAGGATAGAAACACATTTGATAATTTACACTAAGATGCAGTTGTATCAATAGGTCAACATAATGTAGTAGCTCATGGTAGGAGATTTGGGGAGTTGGTCGATATTTATTTACATGGATGATTGGTGGAGGATGAGATGAAGACATTGGATGTTATTCTATCCATTCACAAATTCTAATCATTCTATGGTCGAGTAAGTTCTAAAAATGCATACTTAGGTCCAATCAATTCATCCAAAGAGATTCACCAAAAGTCTTGTTTGGAAAATAAAAACACACTCCTTAGCAACATCATCATTACACCAACTTCAGGGTAAAAATATGTTTTTACTCCACAAAATCCATCAATATCATTTAGGAAGCTAGAGTTGGTTAGGAAACTATATGTGGTATCAATATTTTGACAAACTATTATCATTTTTAAGAAGCAATATTGGTCCAAGCAGGTAGTTTTATCTCAAGTAGAAGCATCTATAAATCAACATAAGGATCTCAGTTTTAGGGTCAAAATTTCATGGAATTTAAAGGTATCTTATGCTCGAGCTATTTGATCTAGATCCCCTCAAACACATACCAATTTTCAAGGTTGTAGGATTTAAGAGATTCATCCCTCGTGTTATGCTTTAGTCTATGCATATTTTTTTGTATGTGCTCTTGTAAAAGCCATCTCTCTCATCTCATGGCTTGTTGTATTAGATCCCCATTAATAAAAGCTCGAGAAACAAGTTTCATGACATGTACAATGTTACTGCATGTTATTTAGATTATGATATTGAAATGATTTCCTCTAAATGTATGACAACTTCATGTCATTTTTTCTTGTATTCAATAATGTGTAGAGGGTACCTCCATGGATTTAAATATATGAAAATGTTTATTGTTTGACACATGATTTAATGATCTAAAACAACTATCAGAATTGTTGAATTCTTAATTTCTCAACACATTATTCTTTCTGTAGACTGTGAGATTCACCTTAAAGATTCCTCACATGTTTATTTTGTATGTCTTTTGAATCCATCCCTTCTCAACCTAAACTCAAATTGTCTGAAGCACTTGTGGACACATGCCTCTTGACTTTGAACGTTTTGATGTTGGTTCTGGTATTGTTTGAGGGCCGAGCGTTATGTAAGAGAGACAGAGAAAAAAATACCAATATTTTTTCATAATTTATGCTGCTATGAGCATGGATTTAAGGCTCACTCCGAGTCTTAACCCCTGGGATGCCTCGAAATTGTTCCATTAATAGCCTAGAACATCTCAAGGGACAACAGTAAGAAAATTTATTTCATATCTTGTAAGATTTCCACTTAAGGTTAGGAGGTAGGGTAACAAGTCCATCATCTCCCAATGAAGTTTTTTTCCATATCTTTTAAACTTTCCTCTCAAGAAGCAAGACTTCCAGGAATACACAGTACCACACAATGTTCACTTGACTTTATGAATTCAACAAATTAATGATGGAAATAAAATCGTACATTTCATTCTACTCGGGATTTCAATTCATACATTCAAATGAATTCATATCTTCCCATTAAAATGGAAACCATGAATTTACATTATTATCGGGAAGTAAACACACCAGATTAAACACTTATCTATTCAGGGAAAATATCAGCAACCAACTAACTAAGAGAGGATGCCTTTCCTCCTAACCTTAGGCTAGACAGTAGAATTCCTTCCTACTATGCACCACCCTCATGCCAAGACATGATATCACAAGGGAATGATTCAACTGGTCCTCATCTCATATGATCAAGGAAGGTTACTCTCCTTCCTCTGCTAACAACAACAGAGGCTGCCTCCTTCCCACTGAGCTCAGGGATTCCATAGGTTTATCATGTAGTTTATCAAGTGGATTTCCTCTACACAAGGGGGTCCCTTATTTTCTACATAGTCCCTTGGTGACCTCCCCTTACTAGTGTTAATTTGTTTCTAGTAAGTACCAAGATGTGACCCTTTATCGCTTTAGTCTAGATTCAGGTCTTTTCTAGTTCAGGGTGATAATCATCAAATTAGACAAGCTTCATATTTTCTTCAAGGAAAGATCTCCACTTTCCTCTTCTCTTCGATATGCGCCAATGAACATATCTTATTGTTGCACCCTTAGCCTAGGATCTCATTGCTCCAACTCTTCCTTACAATATTCTCCTATGTGCACTACATGCTATGTTTTTTTTTTCTCTTTTCTATATGTTCATGTCTCTTGTGTTTTTTTCCTGTCTCTACGTGTGTGTACATCTCTTTTCCTCCTAGTGATGTTTTTCACTTTTGACATCTTCTTCCACCAATCCCTCAGGATTCCCGTGGCTTCCTACAGACATGATCTATTGTTCTGGGGTCTGAATTCTTGAAGGGGAAATCCATGGTGTCTTGTCGCTAGGACATTTAGTTGACCCTTTTTCCTTCTTCAAGAGACCAAACTTTTAGCAGTTATTAATTGTTTCAACCACTGATATAACCTCCATTACTTGTCACGTGGCTCCATATCGATCTGGGTATGTTGGTGGTGTAATATCATGTGTATAAGTATATGCAATCTTTCTAAGCACGCTTCCTACTTTCTTCACTAAAACATCTTAGCTCTGCCTCACCTATCCACTTCACCAATTTCAAAAGTGATATCATGTCTATTACTCTCAAGGATTTTCCTTCTCATTTAGTTTCCTCATGTTTTCATTAATTCAAAACATAATCACATCCTCATGTTTCTATTAATTCAAAACATAATCACACATGCTTCATAATCACATCATATGAAGTCTTAAGCATACTTACAACTATGGGGGAAAACAAGCTGTTACATTCCCATCCACCTTAAAGAAACACCATCCTACGTGTTTAAAACACCATGTATATATAATTATACAAAAAAAAAGGGTATGCCATTCACCTCACATCTTCTAGTTACCATGTATCCTCATCTTCTCCAAAGTGCTTCCATTGTACCTTGACCTGCACGATGGCTTGGTTTTGGAGCATTTTTACTCTCCTGTCCATAATGCATTGAGGTTCGAGCTGAAATTCCCTCTCTAGTTCCATGTGTATTACAATACAATCAATAATGTGGTTAGAATCATGAATATACTTCTTTAATAAATACACATGGAACACATTATGAGCTTTATCAGTGCATGGTAATGCAAGTCTGTATGCTACTGGCCCCAATCTCTCCATTTCTTCAAAAGATCCACAATAACGGGGTACCAACTTAGCACACATCCCCATTCTCAGGGAAATTCTCTTGGATTTACCCAAAGATACACATGATCTCCCACCTTGAACTCCTTACAAGTTCTCTTGTTGTCCACATATCTCTTTTGTCTATCCTGAGTTATCTTCATATTATCTCTTATCTTAATCATTCCTTGTTCTATTTCCTATAGTAATTATGGTGAAAGAGTGATCCTATCCACTGGAATATCCCAACTAATTGGAACTCTACACTTTCTGACATATAGAACCTCAAAAGGGCTCATCTTCAATGACTCCTGATAACCATTGTTATAGGAAAGCTCTACCAAGGGTATATATTTTTCCCATTGCTTGTGCTAATGGATAACATGCATCCTCAACATGTCCTCTAATACTCTATTTACTCTTTCGGTATGACCATCTGTTTGAGGATGGTAGGTTGTACTAAATGGAAACTGTGTTCCCAAGATTGCAAACACTATTTTCCAAAAACTTGAGGTGAACTTAGCATCTATGTCCGAGATTATGGTCTTGGGAAGACCATGCAATCCAAAAATTTCTTTTATAAAAAAAATAGCAACATCTATGACAAAGTAGACTTAATAGGAATAAAATGGGTTTCCTTCCTCAACTTATCTACTATAACCATGATTGCATCATGTTGCTTCACTGTATTTGGTAGACCAGTGATAAAATCCATGGATATTGTGTCCCATTTCCACTTTGGAATTTGCAAAGGCTGCAATAGGCCTACATGATGTCTATACTCAAATTTCACTTGTTAACATTCTAAACATTTTATAATGTACTTGACAATGTATTGCTTCATTCTAGGTCAATAATACAAGTACCTTACTGTTGTTACCATCTTTGGATAACCAGGGTGACCTATATAAGGTCTCCTATGGAACTCATCCATAACCAGATGCCTCAAATTTGTTGAATTAGACACATACAACATGTTGTTATACAATAATAATTCATCAGTTGAAATATTATATTCCTCATATTTTCTCTCCCTGGGTTCTTGATGTAACCATTCTTTTACCTAGGTGAAGAACTCATCTTCTTGAAATAGGGTTTTAATCCTCTATTTGATGTCAGAATCTCCTACACTTTATATTTCTAAGTGTATAGCATATACACTTCGACTAAGTGTATATGCCAATTTGTTCTCTTTCCCTTTAATATGTTTGATTTCAAAATCAAACTCGCTAATCAATGCCATCAACCTTTCCTTTCTAGCATTCAACCTTGGTTAGTCAAACACATGCTTTAGTCCACAGTGGTATTTCATCAAAACAAGCCTTATTCCAAGCAAGTATTGTCTCCACATATTTAACTCATGCACTATCACTTCAAGCTCCATATCCTGAGTTACATACTTCTGATCATGCTCATTTATCTTTCATTATTCATAATGAATCACTTTCCCTTCTTGCATAAGAACCCCATCTATTCCTTATTTGCAAGCATCAATGAAAACCAAGAAATCATTTTTAGGTTCTGTGATCTTCATAACATGGGCATTAGTTAAAATATGTTTTAGTTGCTAGAAGTTATCTTCACACTATGATGACCATACAAATTTCTTCCCCTTTCTTTGAAATGAGGTAATGGGATTACCTATCCTGGAAAATAGTTTTATAAACCTCTTGTAATACCAAACCAATCCTAGAAAATATCTTACTTCCATTACATTTCTAGGGGCAGGACAATCCCTGATTTCCTTGATCTTCTCAGGGTCTAGTACCACTCCTTGTACTGAAATTACGTAGCCTAAATATTGGATTTCCTTTTGAAAGAAATCACATTTGATAAACTTATCGTAGAGATGGTGTTCTCTCAAAACATGTAACACCATCATGAGATGTTCAACATGTTCTTATTTAGTCTTGGAATAAACCAAAATGTCATCCAAAAACACCAAGACAAATTTGTCTAGATACTTACTGAGAACATTATTCATCAAGACCATGAAAATGGTTGGTGCATTTGTAAGACAAAATGGCACCACGATGAAATCATAGTGCCCATACCTTATTATAAAGGGCATCTTGTGGATATCCTCATTCTTGATTTTAAATTGGTATATGCAGACCTTAAGTCAATCTTTGAAAAGAACACATCTCCTCTTAGATGATAAAAAAGATCATCAATTGACGTGGGTAAAGGATACTTGTTTTTGGTGGTCATTTTGTTCAACTTCCTATAATACATACAAAGGAACAATGTACCATCCTTTTTCTTCACAAACATGGATGGTGCTCCCCATGAGGATACAATCGATCTGATGTAGCATTTATCCAACATTTCCTTAAGTTGTACCTTCATCTCCACCAAATCTAGTGTACTCATCCTATAGGGTACTTTTAATGTTGGTACTGCTCCAGGTACGATATTTATTGAAAAATCAAGGTCTCTCTTTGGAGGTAGTCCATGTATCTCTTCTGCAAACACATCCTTAAATTCCCATAGCATAGGGTAATCTTCATCCTTCAGCTCCTTTCCCTCTGTTGAGTTTAGCAATTGTATAGAATACAAGGGAAACCTCTTTTGACTAAAATTCTTAAGCTAAAACGCCGATATTTTCCTTACTAATATTCGCTTCCAAATGCCTTGCAAGATTATTTCATTTCTTTCTTCACCTTCACATTCTAGAGTTTTCTCATAATAGTTCGTCTTTTCCTTGTGGGTAGCTAACCAATCCATGCCTAGTAGCACACTATACAATCCTAATGGTAGGCTATTCAAGGTTGCTTTCATAAACAATCCAATTATCTCAAATGTAAAAGCTTCTATGACCTCAACCACTTTTCTCTTAGTTCTTGTGGCTAATTGAACTAACCATGTTTTTGCATATTTATTCCTCTATAAGGAACATGCTTCAAAAATTTGATGTGAAACATAACTAATATTAGATCCAGGGTAAATTAAAATAAAAATAGTTTGCTTGAAAATTATACCTTCCAAGTCCACTACAAAAGCTTGGTGGTCTTCTTGTCGACTCTCCACAGCAACATCTATCCTTGGCACACTCCTAGCCATATCATTGACTATAGCTGCTTCATGTACATGATACACCCTTTTACTATGATGTTGTTTGTGAGTACAACCCTTCAACAAGTGTGGTTCTCCACATCCCCAACACTATAGAGGTCCTTTATTTGGTTCCTCTACTCTTTCTCTTGCTTTCTCTACTATCTTATTTCCAATTTGAGATGGAAAATTCCATTGATGCATACTTTAGCTTGGCTGAACAATTTTTTCACCCTTCTTTGAATTATTATATGGAAAGGACTTGAATCCCTTCTTTTGGAATCCACTCTTATCCTTCATTTTCCATTCCTTAGAAGGCTCTTGCTTGTACCTAGACTTATCATAAAAAAAAATTGCCTTCCTTATAGTGTCCTCCAATGTCTTTGGCTTATCAAATTCAATTCTGTCTTGGTAAGACTGTGGAAATCCATTGAGAAAATGTTGCAGTCTTGCCTTCTCATCCTTGAGGTAAGGAACATACCTCAAAAACTCCATGAATATTTTAGCATAGGCGTCCATAGTAAGTTGAACCAACTTGCTCTCATGGAATTACTTGATTTTGTAATAGTAATATTTATACAATAGGTATGCATTTTTGAAGTACTTCTCAAAATACTTCCAATCCATTTTCCTTTCCTTCAATCCTTTGATTTCCTTGAGGTCCTCCTACCAAATGGAGGCTCCTCCATTTAGGTTGAAAATACCAATCCTTTCCTTGGTATTCTCAGAGTAATTATGTACCTGAAAATACTTCTTCAGGCCAAAGAACCATGCTTCAACTTCTTTTCCTTTCTTAATTTATCCATCGAAGGTAAGAAACTTAGCCTTATTGAATTATTTAGTCAGATAGTTCTGTGAATGTCTCTTCTTTCTCTTTGGAACACTCATTCTAGTGTCACTACTAGAAAATTCTTCTGAAGTAGGATTCCCACTAGATGACTCTATGGAAACACCTCCATGAGACCTACTTTTCTTGGCATTTTGATGCCTCTTATTGGAATAACTTCCTGTGGTATTGCTATGATTTAATCCATGCCTTTGAACATCTGATGGGGTATTCAATTTTTATGACTGTTGTAATTATATATTACTAATACCTTGTTGTAGATGCTTCTGGATCTTAGACAAACTCTACAGTAATACTTCATTCAAATCATCCTACTTGGCCTAATATTTCATGAGCCTTTCATTATCTACCTTGATACTTCTAATAGTGGCCATCAAATCTGGAGGGGTTTCTCTATCCCTATGGAAATTAGATTCATCATCTATGAAATTCCATGTGTCTTCCATGTTGCACTGAACCATTCACCTTTATTTCCTTCAGTACTTCCTATGTTCTAAAAAAACAACCCTTATTAGCATTTGCATCATCATTTTAAAACATGCATTCCAAGCATCATCAAAATTTCATAAAATAGTTTTAAGCAGCCTCGGTGGCCCATTCAATCCTAGAGTTTGAAATATTCTCTAATACCACTCTATAACACACCCAAACCCATAAATCTCACTTAGGTTGGTGGGGAGTCAAAATTTTTATTTTTCAACTTGGTTCATTTACAACAATTCAACCCATAATTGAGTTGTGCTCACCGAGAAATTTCCAATGACTGTAATCTTTCCCAATTTCGAGCTCGATATCAAGAGTTACGACCTATCAAAATTTTTCAACTTACTGCCATGTGGCATCCATGTGTCTACCTGTCCCTCGCACCATCTGATGTGGAACTAATGTGGCACTTACCACCTGGCTCATCAACTCAACAATTTTGATCTCTCGAGACCTTTCCTCATCGTTGTCATGGATTCAATCTCCCTCACGAAGACATAAGTTACCCATGTCCTCATGCTCCGATGATGAACTTTTATGTGTCCAATATCCAGATCCGACGACTCTCATACCTTTACATCCAATGCATCTAATTTCATCGGTGCCATACACTTGCTTGACGTTTAACACCTATCCTTTGAAACTCTTCTAAGGAAACTAGGTGAAACCTACTACAATATACGAATAAGATCCTATCTCTCTGATTCACCGATCAATGAATCCCATTCAACCTTGCATAAGCCTTTGTCATCATCATTGAGGCAAACTCACTTCAAATTCAAGGTATACTCTTGACTGTCTAGTCCTAATGATCACTTTGGCCATATTTGATGGTGATCGTAACACCTTTTCCAACGGTCATTATCTAATATCCAAGATCTATCTGGGTGATAGTCAATGTTCTTGGTCCCCCTTCTTGTTTCTGGTCCAACTAAGATCCAATGATTGTGATCTATCCAAATTTCTTCTGACAGATCGACAAATCCCATGTATTTTGTCGTTGTCAACTCATTCTCCAACCTCCTCTTCAAGGATGTCGATTATTTTCCTTCCAAAGAAACCAAGTTCAATGTCAATGGCCTGGATCCTTCCCATCTAACCTCTATCAAATCAACGTCTCCTACACTCTCATGTCTTCCTTCATCAAAATGAATATTACAACTTCAACGATGAAGATGGGTCCTCTCATGGATCTAAGTCCTATGGTCTTTTTCCATTATTATCGAGGTTCCTCACTCCAACTCTTGGTCACCTTCAAGGATATTACTCCCAAAAAAAATCTCAAATACATTCGCTGCAACAAATCGAAGACTAAGAGTCATTCTGACTCAAAACATGGTTCTTCATCAGGAAAAACAATGCAACTCGAGACTTAGAAAATTTGGGGTTCTAATATGACAACCCTCTAAAGTTTTCCATATCCTCAAGGGTTCATAAACTTCTCTAAGAACCTCATGGTCCCTCCGACTTCATTGTAAGAAAAGTTATTTCATATCTTGTGCCAATATTTCCACTTAAGGATAGGAGGTTCTACTGGACTTGGGGCTTCTTAATCTACCCAAATATTCACAGAGGCAGGGACACTCCCGTCATCTCCCAATGGTGTTTTTATCCATATCTTGCAAAATTTCCTCTCAAGAAACAAGACTTCCAGGAACACACAGTACCATACAGTGTTCAATTGACTTTATGAATTCAATAGTTTAACAATGGAAACAAAAGCATACATTTCAATTTACTCAGGATTTCAATTGATACATTCACAGGAATTCATATATTCCCATTAAAATGGAAACCACATATTTACATTATTATCAGGAAATAAACAATCTATATTAAACACTTATATGTTTAGGGAAAATATCAACAACCAACTAACTTAGAGAGGACTCCCAGCCTTATGCCATACTCCAAAATTCCTTCCTAGAGTGCACCACCCCCATGACAAGCCATGATATCACAAGGAAATGATTTAGCTGGTCCTCAACTCAGATGATCCAGGAAGGTTACTCTCCTTCCTATGCTGACAACAACAAAAGTTGTGCCCTTCCCACTGAGCTCAGGGCTTCCACAGGTTTATCAGGTATTTTATAAATTGGATTTCCTTTCCACAAGGGCACCCCTTCTCTTCTACACAGTCCATTGGTCAACTCCCCTTACCAATGTCACTTTTTGTCCAATGATTACCAAGATGCATCCTTATCGCTCCAATATGGATTTAGGTCTTCTCTATTTCAAGGTGATCATCATAAAATTAGACAAGCTTCCTATTTTCTTCAAGGAAATCTCTCCACTTTTCTCTTCTCTTTGATCAATGCCAATGAATTCACTTTTTCACTGCACCCTTAGCCTAGGATCTCGTTGCTCCATCTCTTCCTCAGAGTATTCTCCTTTGTGCACTACATGCTGTGTTTTTTTTTCTCTTTTTTGTATGTTTGTGTCCCCTTTTGTTTTCCTTTCTCTACGTGTGTGTTTGTATATTTTCCTCCTGGTGATGTTTTTCATCTTTGGCCTCTTCTTCCACCAATCTTGCGAGATTCCCGTAGATTTTTGTAGACGCGACCTGTTGTTGTGGGGTCTTAATTCCTGAAGGGGCAATTTTTGGTGTCCTGTCATTATGACATTCAGTTGACCCTTTTCCTTCTTCAATAGACCAAGTTGTCAGCAGTTATTAACTGTGTCAATAATCGATTTAACTTTCATCACTAGTCACATGGATCTATATTGATCTGGCTACACTGGTGGTGTAAGCTCATGTTTATAAATATATGCAAGATATATATTTTCTTCACTAAAACATATCAGCTCCACCTCACCTGTCCACTTCACGAATTCCACATGTGATATCTTGACTAGTACTCTCAAGGATTTTCCTTCTCAGTCAATTACCCGGTGTTTTCATTAATTCAAAACATAATTACATGCTTCATAATCACATCATATGAAGTCTTAAGAATAATTACAATTATGGGGGAAAATAGGGTGTTACATACAATTACTCAATCATATTTTTCTTATGCCCTATGAGGTTATCTACATAAAGAGATCAAATTCATGGTGTAATAGCATTGAACCAAGATGGTTTCTAGAATATGTCATGTTAGGATTGGTATGGTAAATAAGATTTCCATTTTCATCAAACATTTTCTTGAGGTAAACTTCTCCTGATAAGAGCTTGCAAAATGTTGGGACCACGAGAATATCTTGAGCATCTTAACTTGATACTAAATCTTGATCGTGTAAAATTCAATGAACAATTATTAAATTGCACCTACATACATAACATAAATTCAATGAGATAAATGAATTATCAATAAAATATAGATGTAATGCAATCCGCGTGAGAGAAATTGAAGGAGTCACAAATATACAGAATGAGACAACACTGGAATTTGATGAATTGACCATTTGATATTAGAATTTGTTTTCTTTCATTTGAGCCAAAACTTCCATCTTGGGTAGCATAGAATAGTCTAACTTAAAAAATAACTTCAAATAAATTTTATAACTTGATAGCACAATTAGAAAATAATTATTTTTTTCTACAATATCATTGTTTTTTCCACCCAACTGTATAAGAAATATCAATCTAGCTTTACAAAATATGAAATAGTTACCCGATCCCAAAAAACATCCTCCTGAAACATTGAAAATGTGAATTTGATGATGATCCCCTCTCTCACT